>JANSTV010059555.1:0-12253 GCA_027564135.1 Lestremia cinerea | reverse complement strand
ATACGCAATGCCCTTGCTCGGAAGCCACGTGCGATTCAATTTCATAATTTATAATTTATGGTGATGATGGCAACGACTACGACGACGACGACAACGACGATTCCATCGAAATATTTTCAAAGTCACCGAACGACAGAGAAGCATTCGCTCAGTGTAATCAAACGTATCGGTTCCGTTAATCAGCCGTTTTGATGGCTTCAAAATGAAATGATCGAGAAATCTTCGAAAAAATAAGAAAGAGAAAAACATCAATTTCAAAATTGCCCTACAGTCGATCACTCTCTCGCGGGCACCAACATGCATTCGATGTTTCGAAATGAGCGCAGCAAAGCCAAGTTGATTGACGTGTCGAATGAATCTCGATGGGAAGGTCGTTTGTCGGTAATGGACTTGGAAATGAACGTTTTTTTTTTATTTCCAATTGGAAAATGTCAGCCAGAAAAAAGTGAAAGAATTCCAAGGTGAATGCCGAAAACGATGAAAATGATGGGTCGTCACTGGCGCAAGTCGCCTCTAATCGAACATTGGCACTTGACTTTTCCCGTCGACAGCTCCATTATCTCGTCAATTGTGGCCAATTTTAGACCAAAAAACAAATCAAGCCAGCCAATTCATCATTTCAGATCTAATTTATTGGTCGTCGTCGTCGTCACGTGAATTGTCGATTGTTGCCCAGAGTCAGCCGCCAAACCGCCGCATCAGACCATCGCACACACAATCCCATCGGCTGTTCAGCCACATTGAGAGTGAATTATTCAAATTCACACAACAAAATCACGCAGACGACGAGTGACTTGACCGGTCGATAAGACCGACCCCGCTTTGATTATCTAACGGCCGATTGGCCGGTTAATTTTTATCGCCGTTTTGGATTTGAGATAGCTATCGGTCACCGGTTGCCGGAACAAGCATTCTTCAACGCACCGTGATTTGGGTTCAATCACGGCGATAACGTATCGCTCGGTGAGTGTTTTTCCGTCTGGCGTGAAACATTCCGTTCGATGGATTCACCTTTAATGACCGCTGCGCTCATTCTGACCGGATATGCTGCAGTCAATGGCGGATGGTCAAAGCAAAAAAACCCCTGCCTGGCTCATACCCGATCATCAATTCACTCCCTGATCACCATCAGGCCACCCACATGGCATTGAAAACGCCTCGCAAATATTGACGCTGCAAACATCATTAACCATCGATGGCGTGGTCCGCAAACACATCAGTCCAATATAAAATGCACGCGCGTTGAATTTTACCAAAATAATTAGCATTGCCACGCCGCTCGGACACGACGTTCATTCAACAAATTCACAATTAATGTTTTGTTGAAATTCGAAATTTTTCCGGAAAATAACAACAAATCGAAGCAATACATTACGAAGCGACAGGTGTGAATGATGACGCGCCGAACGAATCTCTCTCTCTTTCTCCCTCAGATTGACGAGTCGATGGCAACCACCGACGCCGAAACTGATATCCTCATTAGACTAATGCGGTTGTAAACAAACAGTGTTCGTGTCATTGCATCGCGTACGCATTGTCGGATTAATTGCTCGCGCGAGCAACGGCGGCCGTATTGATGCGGTCGACGTGCCATAATATCGAATTTCTCGCGATGCTCATTAAAAAATAGCTCAACTGGTTGATGAAATCGATTGTTTGGTCTGCACTTGGGCTATTGCAGTGGGAGGCTGCTCATGATGGATTATGTTACCCGATCAAAATCAGTCATTCCGGAAAATGGTAAGCATTTTCCGAGAAAAACACCGACTTTGATTTCGATGCGATATTTTTCCTCGAATGACTTCCGGGCAAACTCTCTCTCTTTCTCTAAGAACAGAGCGGATTGAATTTACCGCAACGATTCATTCATTTCATCGCACCATCGGGGCCAAAGTCCTTGTTTTTATTTTCATTTGTTTTTCAGACCGGTTTCAACCGGCCATGCCGAACGAGAATTCTAATTTGAAATTCGCCATTTACAAAAATAGAACAACAACAATGGGTTCGGTCGATGTTTTTCTCCGTTTATTGTTGTTGTTTTTTTTTTTATCGCTCAACGTTGTTTTCTTCTCTGATCCGAAATATGTCACGAGTTCGAAATGGGTAAAATCAATATTTGTCATTTGCATGAAAACCATAATGCGGAATGATTCGATTATCGTTGTTTCATTAATCGGACGGAGCGATGCGTTCACCGTAAACAACTGACTGGGTGGGTTGGTAACATGACTTTCAGACATTTGATGTTTTGTCCGTTGAAGTGAAATTCGCAGAAAAAATTGTAGTTCAAATAAATAATGTTGTTTATTATCGGATGGCGGCGAGTTTTGAGTGTGGAAATGTACCGATTGGATTGAGGCTGTTGATTTTGCTGACAAAGTTTAGATATTGGTTGGAGCGAGCTGGTAGGGTTGGAGGCTGTGCATACGAGTCGGTAGGATTGTAGGCTGAGCCTACTGAGACGGTTGGATTGTCGGCTGAGCCTACTGAATCGCTAGGATTGTAGGATGAGCCTACTGAATCGTTAGGATTACAGGCGGAGCCTACAAATCGGTAGGATTGTATGTAGGCTGAGCCTACTGAATCGCTAGGATTGTAGGCTGAGCCTACGAATCGGTTATATTGTAGGCTGAGCCTACTGAGACGGTTGAATTGTAGGCTGAGCCTACGAATCGGTAGGATTGGAGGCTGAGCCTACGAGTCGGTAGGACTGGAGGATGAACCTACTGAATTTTTGGGATTTAGTTCTATTGAATTGGTAGGCTTGGACCTACGAAGCGGTAGAATTGGACTCACAGATTCTGCTAAGCCAGTCAAGGGCATCTCGGTCACAATTCAATAATCCCAAAAGCAACGAAAATCAATTATCCATTTTAAGACGAAATAAAGTAATTAATAACGTTCCCATTGAAAAGATGATAGTCTTTAACTACCCGACGATGCCATTCAGAAGCGAATTAAATTTCAATCGAAATGATGCGATGCGGTCTCGAATTCGAATGATTGGAATTGGATTACCGCTGGATTGAAGATTAACGACCATTCAAGTCTCACCAACTGAAGCAAAATCCCATCATCGAATCAGTCGAACGCGCAAGAAATCTACAATTCATTTTGGTATTCGATAAGATTTCTCATTTTACAAAATTAATTTGGTGTCTTCGCCGCAAATAACTACGTTTATTAGCAGCCTATCTCTATTTCGGTTCGATTCGTGTTTGCTTTGTGATAAAAATCAATGATTTGTTTACTTTGAACTGAACCGCTCGAGACAAATATTGCGATGAGCAGACAAATCAATTTGAACGCAACGAAAAACGATGATCGCGAAGTTTTGTTTTGTCTCGCGAGAATCAGACCACCAGACGCTGTGACTCACGCTGCAGCACACCAATGCCGAATCAAGCGTGCTGTATCGGAAATGATAAATGAATGAAAACACAATAAACGTTTTTTTCTCGCCATTTTTTTCATTGCGAATTTCCGCATAAAGAACCATTTCAATCATCCATCGTCTCCGGATCAACTTAAAGCGTGCGCTAAAAATCGTTTCAGTTCCGCTGAAAAACCCGAATGGCAGATCAAGAACGCAACTTAATTAATGAAAATCGCTGAAATCTCACCGCAACGTGTGACATTCTACCGTTGCGCATCATGGCGCACGCCAAAAACCACATCGTTTGTCATTAAACTTCCGCATTTGATTGTTGGCATAAGCCTCTTGTTCTGGTTGGCCAATTCCGGTTTTGGTTTCGTCGTTTTTAAATTTTTTCAACGGCAAACGGCCATCCTTCAGCTGCTGCTGTCATTTCGGATGGCTCGTGCTGAACGCGCACACGCCATTCATTGTGCGCGAACAAACAAAGATCAGCTCGCTAATGGGCTGACGACCAGGCTTGACGTGTGCGGTCCATTCTGTCGAATGACAAACAAATGGACGATCTTTCATTCGAATTGCAAACCAACGAGGAATCGAAGCGGTTCCTGGTTGCGATTGTGAGTCGCAATCCCGACCACACAAAATTTCACATGACAGCTCGATGCGAACGCACACACACACACACACACACACACCGGTCAACTCGATTGGGTTCTCCATCAAACTTATTGCTTGCCGTTGCTTTTTCGTTAATTGTCTGCGTTGCGTTCGCTGGCTCGATGGAATATCGGATATCTGCGATACGCATTTTCTGATCGCCTCAGCCAATAAATTCGCCAACTCTCGCGCATCAGAATTGAATTTTTTCGTTGGCGAATGCCAATTTTCGCAATTGATTTTTATTTTTTTCTTTCTCGTTTTAATTTGCGTTGTTGTTGTTCTCGGTTTTTTGTCGCAATTTTTATGAATTTTGATCCGACAAACGGGCGATTGCAACAGCCAACCACGCATCGCAAATGTGTCTTGTCGCCTGGTCGGTCGACCGTTTCAAATTAAATTTATCGTTTTTCGGTGGTTTTGCAATAATTTTCTGTTTGGCTGTCGGTATTTCGTGAATTCGTTGAAATCAATGGCGTTTTTTTTGTCCTCCGAAATTTAAAGCGAGCGCCCTCTACATTGCGTTAATGCGCCTGTTCATGTAATCGCGAATGCATCACAATATACAAACGCACACTGACATTGTGAACGCTCCAATTTCATGGCATGCCAAACGACATCATTGCACACCGATCCGCCAATCATCCGCCTAGCGACATTCCAACCAAACGTCTCATTAAATTTCAAATGCCAGCCAATTGCCCATTTAACGCACGTCGTTCGAGTCAACTAAACTCGACTCGACTCGGCATTTCAACTAACGCAATTTTACGGCCACTCTCGTCGCGCCATTTTATTAAATAATCAATCATGAAACATCGAAGGAGGGCGAGACACGAGTCGTCTCAAAAACACACGGCACCGGCGCTCGATGAGACAATGACATGGGATTTGATTAGCTTTCCGAAACGCAACACAATGAACGAGCATCGGGCGAGAAATAAAATGAAAACGCACCCATCGTCGTGTGGAGGAACTGAAATTGAACGAAAAAAAAAGAAAAACAAGAAGAAAAAAATCGAAATGAAAGCAAAATATCAAATCGACGAGAAGAATTTCACTTTCAATGAATTTCCATGAGTCGGCATAATTTTATCGTTTGCTGCGCGTTCATTCGCCGATGGATTGCATTCGTCAGCAATGGCCTCGAATGGGCTCGGGTAAGAGCTGTCATCGGTTAAATCCTCTCCGAATGGATAAGCTTTGGCTGTGCATTGACGGACGAGCGACCAACTGATGGTCCACTGGAGCTCATTCTCCGAGAACCAATCGAATCCACGTCATTCATCAAGTGGATTTGCGAATGAATTTCCAAGTGGATTTCGAGCCCGTCCAACAATTCACGTCACAAAATCGAGTGGCATCGAATCGTCATCAGTGTTGCCATTGACATCACCAACGACCACGTCATCGATTAAGAACTCGAAAAAAGCTTTTGTTTGCTGCCGCAACGCCGCTTCAGGTGCACAATTGAAGGTCAAGTAAATCGAATATTTGAATTGAAGCCGTCATGCCCATGTGATCCGCCGAGTACATTGGCTTGATTGTTTCATGCCAACATTGAAGCGGTTCATTTCGGCGAATAATGATTGTCGGATCGTAAAATCAATCTTCCGTTTGAACGGCGGCATCTCGATATCCATTCAATTAGCATAATTAATTTTTATCGATCCGCCTCCACGAGGCGTTCAATTCGTTCCAGAGCAATCGTTTGAATTGGGAAAATTTTTGAAGGAGAATCGAACACCAACGATTTCCGGTCGATTGAACAGAAAACGCTGGAGGCTTTTCCGTTAATTCGATTGTCATTGGCTCCGGAAGGTATTTAACTGTGACACAGTCTATTTCGAGAGAGTGAGAGTGACCCAATTCAATTACAACTGATCCGATTCCGGAATGTGCTCTCCCATCTATCTCAATCAGGAGCATCCTGTTCAACTCGTGCCATGTCCAACACCGTACTTCTCACCATCGACAGCGCCACTGTCAATTACACCGGTAATGCTCTCGGCAATGACTGTCACCAATCGACAGTTCAATCAATTCCCCATTTTTATGATATTTTCATAACGCCGCCTCATCGAATTCATCCCATAAACCTCCCCCTCCCCCCCAAAGCTATCCAACTCAAATTACACGCATTCCAGATGACATTAACGCAAAAGCTTCGATGTTTCTAGCAGAGTCGCTGATAGTCACCAACTGACAGCGAATCGAGCCCCATTGGCCGTTGCACACGTGCCTCAAGTCATTTCGAATTAATTTAATTTTCGACGAGTTTTTCGACGGCAATATTTTACGTGCGACGCACTCATTCGAGCGTGAATATTGGCTATGAAAATCAGCGCCAACGTTGACGGCCACGTGGAGAGCTCTGTAACGGTAATTCATCAGTGTAATCATTGTCCACCTCATTCAACGGCCGCTGCTATAGCTGGGGGATCCTCGCTGCCGTCAGTTCATATTTATGTAACGTTGTTTATTTTCGAGTTTGGTTATTTTATGAACCGACCGGACATAAATTATTAAACGTTCTGCCAAGTTGAGTTTTTCAACGGACCAATCATTCGGTGAACGCATACGAGTCATGCCAATGCGTTATTTATTCCTCCGGTGGCAGCCAAAGTCGCTATTTTTGTTAGTTTATTTTTTTTTATTTTTTAACCAAAAATGAATTATTCTAAAGTCATTGCCGGTTCCCATGGGAGGGAAGCCACTGTCGGATTGGGGTGGTTTTGCTCAAGATCATCAGCTGGTTTCGTCACGACGACGACCTCTTGCGGTCGTTCCGTTCAATTCGGCCGTAAATTTACGGATGAAATGAGATCACTTAATTATTTTGATGAAATCTGATGTTTTGACAGAAAGGTCGTCAATGTGAAATTCAATGTGATGGGAAGAATGAAAATGGCTCGATGGTTTCTTTTGTTTTTCTCGGCCTCACAACAATGTTGCTCCATCCAGTGGACCATGCTGACTGCACACATTAACGCGGTCTTTCGGTGAACTCGCTTCGAAGCTTGCCTGGTTCATTTCGAAATTGAGCTTTCACCGGAATTACCCCCTCCATACCTCATCCGTTTATGACTATATCCGCGTCTCAACAAAATCAAGACGCGGCTCACCAAAGCCGTAACTCATAAAATCCCATTTCAATTTTCCGCGCAAACATTTCGAAGCCGACCGAAGGAAAGTTGATTTGTCGCCGCGGTGCTGGTGGTTCGTAAAACGGCAAAACAATGAGAACGAATGGGAATGCGGATCCAGACAAGCGTTTCATAATGATATTGTTATTTTGACGACGACGACGACGATAACGACAATCAACGAAACGAGATCCATAAATAAAAAAGGCTTTGCTTGCGACCCACAATATCGTCCGCTAGATGAATGATGCGTTGAGATAAACGATTTTATTATCGCAACGAAAATCTTGTGAAATTCATCAAAAATGTTAATTCATCGTGTTTGCCGATAGCGGATTGACTGGGTGGCGAACGAAACGTTGGGTGATTCCCTTCCGAAATCGTTTGAAAAATCCTCGAAAATGAGCTGGCTCATTCAGAACCAGCTCGACGACTGAGTTTCCCCTTGTTGCCAGGAGCAACGCATCCAATCGACCCGATGTCAGCTGCACAAATTGAAATTAATGATTGGAGCATGTTTAGCGATCAATTAATCGCTGTGCCGGCTTCACCGCAACCGTTTCAATCCTTCGATGAGCGAGAATTAATGAGACGACAATGTTTAATTGAAATTAATGCGTCGCATGTTTCGAAAGCCCTAAGAATGTTCGCGAATGGAATTTTGGGGAGGGGGGAGTGAGGCCAACCGGAACAAAGAGCATCGAAAATGAAAACAAAACGTTTTTGTTTGAAATTAAATTAAGTGTTCGATGGGTGAAGCTGATGCGGAAGATGGTTGAAGCGTGTTTGGAATGCTGATCGTCGATAATGGGGGTGTTGTTGATGGTAGGCGACCCGATGATTCAGCATCGAAGGCACGAAGAAATTCCAACGATGATTGTTGACACCGAAGGGGGTGGCACCGGATCGTCTCACAGACGTCATCTCTTGGTCAACAAAACATTCCGTTCGATTCGCCGCCATTCCCAGAAGATCAATAACAAACCAAAACAATTTAGTTGATTTCCATACCGCCCAAAACAACAAACATTCAACGACAATGACACCAGCTGTGACGAAAGCGACTATCGCAAAACGACATTTCAATTGCTCAAATGACCCATTGTCGCTGCAAATTCAACACAATGACGCGCTTACATATCGAAGTGTAAACATTCGTGACGACAGTTGTCAATGAATTTGCATGAGTCGCTCGTCAAATAGCTTACCATCGAACTGTGAACCGTTTTCGTTCGAATGCGGAGTTCACCTTCGAATATTTAACGTGTTCTTTTCGAGAATTTGTCATCGACCTGCTTCGCTGTTTCGAATTTGTCGGTGGATTTGATGAAGCGAATGCGATGTTTATCGAACAACCGGATGGATAAATATAGAGCTCTTCGCTTTTGCAAATATACCGCGGTGAAGCCTTTGATTGCAGTCGAGCGTTCGCATCGGAAGATTTACTCTTGAACTGTTGACGGATAATCCTCTCCGGCAATTGAAAAGTGAAGCTTTTGTTGAGAAGAAAAATTTAAAATTCAAGGATTATTCTTGATGGAAACGAGACTCGATGCAAATCCATGCCGGTGCTCGTGGCAACGACGCCAACAATGACATCGTCTGTACTGCCGCCGGTCAAATTCCATAAACGCGTCTCATTTTCAAATCAACAGACGCGAAACTTTAAATTAAAATCCGATGAGAAAGGCCACCCGAGCTCTGACAAACGGCACACCGATGACAATGCGACAAAATGTTTGATTGCGCTCCGTCGTTTCATTCATTGAATGGACGAACAATGATGCCCGACCACCCGACCACAAAAACCGCTCATTCAGATGTCATCATCTGACTGACGTACTGCTGGTGACTGTCACCATTGTTTACACACATTCGTTCACGTGCCGTCTCTCTCACATCACAGTCAATTACATCAAATTGAATCGCTTTGGAGGGAATCGCGAGAATCTGCGATTCAAATTTTCGATCGAGTCGTTTTAGCTAATTGTCGTGATTATGATTAGCGGTTTATTGCCTGCGGTTAACGGGGGTTTTTTTCTTTTCGAATTCTTGCACAAATCCCCGATAGGGTGACTAATGCAATGACTGTGCTACGCACTGAATGTGAAAAGCTGTAAAAATGCTAATATCACGTTCATTTAGATGCTTCGAGCGAAACTGATTTTCATTTCCTTGAAAGTGATTTTATTATTGGGAATTCATCGTAAAAATACTCTAAAAATAGCCCAGTGTGCATTTACAACCAGAGAATTTAACGTGCGTCCATGTCCAAGACGCATATGCCAACGTTGTCGTCGTCTTTCTGCTCGTCTTCGTGTTCGACAAACGTTTGATTTATGGTCTTTCCACGATCGACCAAGTCCATCAGGTTTGCCAGGCCATCGAATCGATCGAGGTTTTTCCCAATTTCGAATCGAGTTTTCCACATCGAAAATAGAATAGCTGTGGGTGTGCGGGAAGGAAAGGGAAGAGCGACACATGCCGATGAAGAAGCCGGTCAGTAGTGACTCCTCAGCTCGTTGATGGATTGCTTCGATTACGCGGCAAAACAATCGCATGAATAATAAATTTCCGCTAAAAATAGTTTTGATGCGTCGTCGTCGTCGTCGCCGTCATCGTCCGACTAAAGTCTGGCAATGGAGCGTCGATAGTGGATCGCATCAGAGAAATCGAGAAATAGTGTAGAGGTCTATGGGGCAGGGTCACTGCGAGAGGCATCCGAATCGATGACAGACGGATGGGTTTCTCGTAACGAGGACATCGTAGCGACCTTTTTCGAAGGCACTGCAGGTCATCGGCATCGATCGATTGCCTTCGTTGAGCGTGCGAAATGTGTGCGAAATGTGTCAAAACATTCGCTCCGGTCGATAATTCAATGCGATCATCGAAGTGATGACGGTTTTGTTTGGTTGCCCGTCAAATGGCTCTGCATTCAATTAACCGATTTGATGTTTGTGTTTCTTGGATGCGATCCAATGCGATACAAGCGATAAACATCACAATTTACCGCACACGTTTTTTTTTTTTTTAAATTTTATTTCGTTTCGGTTTTGTTTGATGGTTTTGCGTGTGCGGTCCAGCATATGACACTTTGATGCTGTCGGGTGGACTGGCGTGCACTCGGAATGGAGGTGGGGTGTGCGGGGGGCAATTTTCTTTTTGAAATCATTTTCACGATCTTTGGCCGGATTCGTTCGACGATCGCATGGAGTCAAGGTGAGACATGTGTGTTGCTAACGGTGAGCTTTTACGGGTTTTCTATTCTTGAATGTTTTGTTGACGAGTTCTGGGCGTCTCCGAAAAGGCAGTCGGGGAGAATTGAATCGATCATGATGCTGCCATAAAAGACCTGCCGAATCGGTAGTGGAGAGCTCAATTGATTTTATGTGCGACGGCATTTATTTCGATGTACATTTCCCTCTAAATCCATCCGACAAACGCTTGCTGCGACATGAATTCATCATCGCTTAGCTGAAATCTTCAATCGGAGGATCCAAATAGATTGCGAATCAAGAACCTTTGTGTTCGGTCCATTCAGCGATTGCTAAACGCTTTGCTTGATAGTTTTCCCCTCAGAGAATCCGTTTCGAAAGATTCCATGCACATTTGCTTGAAACGATTTTGGATGAGAATGGATTGAAAAAAAGTTTTCAAAATGGCCGCCTGCGTTTTGAATTGAAAGCTTTGGAATAAAACTGCAATATAAATATCATTGACAAGACTTATCGAGGAATCATCTTCCGAGGCTTAACTCACTTTTCTGGAGATTCTTGAGCCCCAATCGGGGGCATTCTCAGCACCCTCCCACTTGCGAAATTCTCCGAAAACCAGACCCCAATACCGCCTCGCTGTAGACTCGCGTCTTTCTTCACGCTGAAACACCAACAAGCTGCATGGTAATTTATGTCATCGCATTGTCACACAATTTGCATGATTTCCTGTTGTTTGCCAGCCAAACAATGGCGTTGAATGTCTGCCATTTGTCGAATGGCTTTTTTCGAGTGTGAGTGTGTGTGTGTGAGTGTGTTTGTGTCGCCACAACCGATGCTTTTGTTGAATTCAAAGTGAATTATTTCGTCTGTGCATTTGCAAATAGGAATCACTCAGATGTTATACAATAACCGATATCTCGATTCAGCCCGTTCGTCTTGTACGTTCGTCAGGCATCCATCCAGTCAGCGAATGAAGTCGTTCAGCTGTTTGGCCGATGAATAAAATACGTGCATTTGAATACGAAATTGCGTTCAATTGTAGCATGCGAGGCATCGCTGCTTCGCTTTCGTCATTTGCACCAAAGTTGCTCGTTATTTTGCGAAATTGGTTGTGACCTTGAGAGGTGCTTTCCGTGAATTTGCCTGCATTCAAAATAACACTTGCGGAAGCACTGCAACTTTTCACCATCCCGTTGATCATCAGCTGAGAGTCGAGAGCTTAGCCGGGTCGCTGCAGAAACGTATCAAGTTTTGTGAGTCGAACCAGTGACCCACCTGTGACATCGTTTTCCATTCAAAACAAGAATGTTTTCTTGCAAACTCATCCGCTCGCAAATCCGCTTGTGGTATTTACATCCAGGACATCTAGTCCGGGCTTAAAGCAAAGCACATTGTGTAATTACCGCCATCCAATCCCAGAGCCACAGACGACTTTTGTCTGTTGCGAGCAACAGAAAATGGAGAGAATTACCGTTTGTTTGCCCCCACCCGCCATATAATCGGATTAAAATGATGAAATGTGTCACAGCATCCTCGGTGGCGGTCTTGTGTGGCGGCCATTCACCATCAACAATGGTTGCGTTCAAACGGAATATTAGCGCGAATGGAAAATTTTCTTGCGTCATTCTGGCTGCATTCAGATTAAATGAAAATCTCGTCATTGTTTATTTTTTGTGTGTGCAGAATTTCGTGATTAAAGTGCAACAAAACTGCTCTGTTATTAACTAAAATGATGAATTGCATTCTGGCGGAGCAAGCAGACCAGAGGGAGACTCTAGCCAGCGCCCCATTGCGGACGATGCGAGAAGGAAATTGATTTCTTTTCTTTGCCCTTCCGCTCTCCCCTCCCAATCTTC
>JANSTV010059544.1:0-12254 GCA_027564135.1 Lestremia cinerea | reverse complement strand
TAAGCTCACACATCATGTGTGATTGGAATTAATCAGTGTTAATGAAATTGAACCAATTTTCATGTTGATTCTGATCATTTCATCACTGAGAATGAGAGCGTCAGTCCAGACTGATTTGATGTTCGATGTGTTTGTGTTGTTATTGTGCCGGGTCCCGTGCACATATGCCTGCTCGCTCGCCACTCACCGTTTTTGTTGTTGTCGTTGCGGCTCAATCGACAAATTGCTTTGATTGAACAAAACCAATGATAATTTGTGTCGACTGATGTTTTACTTCCGATTAACTTGTTGCATCCGATCTGAAAGACATTTGTTGAACAAATTCGGGAAAATCCGTTGGCAAACAATAAGTCCGTCAGTCCGACAGACATGTTGATTTGGGGTGTTATCATTGATTGTGTTTGCATTGCGTTCATCGCACACTCTCCCACTGTCGAGTCAACACACCAAATGTAAGGCGAGAGAAAAAAATAAGTAACAAATTCGCTAGGCAATCAACCAACGCTGCGAGGAAAAGCAATGAACGATAATGAAAACCACTTAAATATTCTAAATTTAACCGTTCAATTGAATGTGGAATGGTTGCGCCGATGGTGAAGAGCCAATTCAATCGAACCATCAATTTAAATTGAAATTTTCCAAATTGAATTTCAAATGAAAATTCAATGATTTTTCCAATTGATCGCGTCATTACTCATTTCACTGTTTCTCATTTTCCATTTCTCTTGCATCGTTTCAGGCAATATGTCACAACACACAATACCAGATAATTCCGCGACGAATAAAAATATCAAAACGTTTAGCCCAATGCATGCATCCGGCCCTACCATCCGGTGTGCATTTAAAAGCTTTAGAAACATACGATGTGATATTTTCCAAAACTGGACCAGAGCGATTAGCTACCGAACTGTTCATTTACAGGTAATTTTGGCGAGTAAATCAAACGACTCGGGATCTGGTGGGGTGTTGGGGAAACGGATATCGATTCCGATTGAACTCGACCATTCGGTCTGAGCCGAAATTTGCGTTTTGATTTGGGTGCGAGTGACGTCCAAAGTCCAATTCAATTGACTCGCCCGCTCATCAACTTCGGAATGCCCTAGAGCTGGGCCTACTCAAATTCGAATCGTTTGTTTTGGGATGACGTCACTCGTATCGCACGCACCGAACGCCCTCTGCGCGCCGACAGGCATTTTATCGATTTGCCAATTTTCAATTGCTTTCCATTTCCATTCACAGCTCTGGCCTGTTTCCGCTGCTAGGCTATGCGGCAATGAACATTCGACCGATTCTGCTTGGCATATATGAAAAGTATTTCGTACCATTAGGCGAGCGTTTGCGTCCAGCATTAAGTGGCTTCTTAAGTGGCGTATTGCCCGGCTACGAGTCTGGCTTGGACTATTTCGATCGCACCAATTCCCTGCTAAACCAAGTGTGCAATGCCGTCAACCCGGCATATTTTTACACGTGTCTGTGGGAGTGTGTGGCCACCAATGCATCGATACGTCTGCCTGCCGTGTCATACTTGCTGGACCATTTTAATAAGCGACTGTCGATGCAGGAGCAAATCTACATTATGGGCAAGAATCCTGATGTCCTGATGGCTGGCTTGTGTGCATGCCTGAATGACCCCGTTATTTTGGTTCAACGGAACACTTTGGAGTTTTTGCTGCTTGGATTTCCGCTGCATTCGACGCTTTTGCCCAAAAATGATTTCATCAAATTGGTTACGAATGCCCTGAACACGATTCTGCGACGGGACATGTCTCTGAATCGACGATTGTATTCGTGGCTTCTGGGTACGGAGGTTGCGAATCGATCGGGACCGCATGCTCCACCAGCACAGCCATCAGCAGCAGTTACACCTTCATCTGCGTCACCTGATCCGGCCGCCGAAGCGGCGGATCCACCGCAGCCACAGCCTGAACCTCAACCGACTCTGTCCTATTTCGAACAATATTCCAAGCAGATTCTCATCAAAGCGATCAAGTGCACGCTGCGCAACAGCCTTCAATACAATCCGGTCGACAAGAAGAAGCCGTACAAGATCTTGGTGTCTTTGCTGGACAAAGTCGAAATCGGCCCGGTTGTGTTAGACCACGTGCTGTGCGATGTTATTCGAGCAATGTCCTTGTCCAATGGCAATTTGGACGTAATCAAATCGGCCAATCTGCTCTTTGGCACTTTCGATCCGTCGTACATTTGGAACTTTATGACGCAAATGTATGAGAAGTCCTGCAAAGATGTGAGTAGTGGCGATTGCGGATTCAGACACAACGTAAATTTTGTATTTGTTATTTTGCAGGCAACTGACAGTTCCAAGACGACTGGCGACCACAACAAACTGGGCAATTCAACGGCGAGATCGTTGAAAGTTCTCTCACAAGTCGATTCCGGATCGCCCTGTCTGAGCGAAGTATGCCAACTGACGGAATATCTGCTCGAAACGATTTCCTTGGAAATGTACAATGAAACGACACGAGTTTATTTGCCACGTGTCTTTCTGTCGATAACCCAAATGCTAACCATCTACTCGGGAAGCCTAACGTACGATGAGGTGACGGCTTCATTGAAACTGTGCATGAAAATCGTGTCAAGGGTGCAGCCGATGATTACGTGAGTTATTGCAATGCGCCAAATCGACGATATTTATGGAAACGAATCTAAATTTTATGTTTGCTGTTTTTTGTCGCTTTTTCAGAAGTCCGACAAAAGTGTCGCAGAAGAACAAACGCTCTGATTCGGATGACGCCACCAAAAAGACAGTGTTCATCGAAGGTGCTTCGTTGGAGAAGAGCAAATCAGATTCGAAAATCAATCAGAGTGCGATGGATGACGAGCCGATTCGTCGCTCGAATTCAAACCACAACATGGTCAAGCGGAGTCCGAAGAAGACGAAAAAGTCAAAGTCCTATTCAAAGCTGCTGGAGTTGGACAAAGAGATTAGTCCGGATGACACGGGCCAATCGATTGGCTCGGCCATTTCTACGCCCGAACTGGACGCGAATAATCCGAAAAAATCAAAATCAAAACGTTTCTCGCCGAGCATGAAATTGAAAAATTTCCGGGGAAAAACACAAAAAATCGACGAAAACAAAATCGAATCGTCCGGCACGGAAGTCGATGCAGAGGAGAACAAGCCAGCCGATTTGGATTTGTCGATGAATTTGTCGATTCAAACGGTCGAGACGACCATTCAGGAGTACACGATTCTGGAAAAGTGCATCAAACAGTACGAGATATTTTTCCAAGTGTTTCTCTCGCAGCAAGTGTTGGCCGTCAACATTCCAATAACGAAATCGCCGACCTGTCCGATAACCGTGAACGTCATCAGCAACGACCACCGGATATCGCTGGACAGTAATCTGTCATCGTCGTTGAACAGCGGCGATTGCAGTGTCACGGCCGGTTTCGATGACGAAATCATCGAGGACGATTGCATCGAGCGCATTCTACAAATCGATAACATGTTCGAAACGTTGAAGATAGCCGAACCGAGTCGCATAATTCATTTGGAGAATTTGCTGCAGAAGACAATTTCGACGGCAGCACCATCTTCGGGACGCAACGATTCGAATGACGAATGCAGCGACAATGATTACAAAGACTGTCTGTCTGACACCGAGAAGTGGGAGACGACATTGAAGAATCCCAAGACGTACGACCAAGAGACCGAGAAACTGGTTCATCGCCTGATGAATCTCAAACTAACTGAATCACTGCGATTGGCTGTGAAATACGCCGCCAATTTGCTCGTCGAAATGTCCACCTTTCCGAACTACAATCAGAATTTGGTGATCGATGCCAGTGGTAGGTGTTGTCCTGTCACTTTTTCTCGAATTTGCTTCTGATCCAACTTGAATGTGTAATTTCACAGATTTCAACATCCCACCCTGGCTAAAGGTGCTGACGCTGATCGCTTGCTATATGAAGGCCGACAAGGAACTTCAGATCGCCGCCATTTCGACCCTCTTCGATTTGATTAGGTAACCCACCTTTGGAGAGTTGCAGGAACCTAGAAGCTAACTAGAAATTGTTTGGTTTTTTTTCAGTTTGCTCAAGTCCCAAATGGAGCATTCATCAAACCCGGGAGCGAGCGTCGTGGTGATGCTGCCGCTGCTGAAATTGGGTCACGTGAAATATTTGGAGAACAAAACGCGAATCATTCAGGTGATCACGTCCACGCTGTGGGATCACCTGAGCGATGCATCTCGCGATCCCAATCAGATCACCGCTCTGCTCTACGAATTGCACAATTGTCTTGAGAGTGGCATCGTCGAGACGGTGGTCGGCTATCGCCTGGCAAATGCTCACGTCGAATGGTCTGACGTCGAGTACGTCAATGAGAAACCTAAGATTGGTCGGAATGGCGCCGCGAAATTGAATCGTCTGGTCACCTACAAGACATACCGGCTGACGGACATGAAAATCATGTGTACGCCACCCATTCACACGCAGTTCGACAGCAACGAGTATCTGTCGGAGAGCGAAGCGCTTCGCTTCAAGAAATTCGAACTGCTTTGGGATCATGGCCGCGAAACGTCAACACGCGGCTTTGATTTGACGTTGTTGAAAATGTTTGACAATTTGTCGCTGCCCTATCATGTTTCCCTCCGAACGTTTGTGGCGAAATGGTTGCAGGAGGCACTTCTGCGAGGCGATTTGTGTCGACTGATCAGTCCTTTGTTGAAAATTCTCTTGGCGACCAACACGAAACGGGTCAGTGTGGTGCACGCGCACTTGTTAAAGCGTGACGGATACGGCAGCCAGAGTGATTCGTTGCAGGATCGCAGCGATGGGGCAGGAACCGATGGGGAGGTCATCGCCGAAAAAGACGTGTACGCCATTAGTTCGGAAGATGGCAACATCAAATACCACATGGAGATGGCGCGCAGCAAGAAACGCAGTCCCATTCGCTCGTTACAGAAGAAATTCTTCGGCGTCACGATCGGCAACAAAAACAAAACGTCGAATTACATCTCGGAGAAAATGATCACGTCGCCATCGGCATCAGATGCAAAGTGAGTATTTTTTCAGTCCCTGCCCTCGTTCCATTTCAAGACGTTCGATTCGTTTCAGCATTTCGCTCATCGTCAATCCGATGGATAATTCGTCAGATGTGGACGCCATCGATTCGGAGAATTGCTCATTGAGCAGCAGCTTGCCAACGAAAATGGGCAATGCTTCGGATGAGCCCTCGTCTTTGACGACGTCCGTTTCAACATTGCAACCGTCTTCGAACAAGGACGAATATTACTCGTCGTGCGAGGATGAAACTGACGAAAGCTACAGCGATACTGAATCAGAGATGCGCGAGGAGAGTCTCGAGAAAGACGCATCACAATCGTCAGGATTGAAGCGTTTCATCGGCGACTGCGATCAAGTGACGGACATCTTGACCGAGCACGATCGCACGAAAAACCGCAAGACCTACCAGGTGACGAAGAGCGGCAGCCGGACGGGCGTCATCGAAAAGCTCGAAATGTCTCTGACGGGTGTCAGTGAGGGCATTCACATCCGACTGGAGGAATCCACCCCGGCCGAGGACTATTTTTGTAAATCGAATGACCCGGTCATTGAATCCTTCATGAACGATTTGATAGAGCAGGCAGACAAATCGGACCTCCGGGACTTTGAGGTGGAAGATGTCGATGACGAAGAAGATAACGCCGAAGCGGAAGGCTCGTTTGTTCGACAAAAACCAGTGACGCGTAGTCAGAACAAGCAATCGGCCGCCAAACGAATCGACGGAACCGAAGTAAGCAGCAAGAAGCGATTGAGCGCCACGTCGAAAACGTCTAGCGATAGCATGACCAGCAACATAAGCCGGGAGCAGGCGGGTAGCGCCCCAGTGGGTGGCCTAGCGTATGACAGCGACCGCGAAATGGACGACAAAAGCCAATTGGGCAACAGCTTCGACAGCAACCGAGGCAGCATTCAAGCAGTCGTGCAACCGGAGAAGAGATCTTCATCGGTGGGCGATGAGAAGCGCACTGCCGAAGATGACGCGGCCAAGGTCAAAGAGTTGAACAATCTGAATTGGAGCAAGGCGCAGGAAACGATCGAGCTCAGCAAGAAGAACGTAGAGATTTTACGTCAAAACGCCGCTTCGCTGCAAGGCAACGGGAAATTCGTGAAACGCAAGATTTCCGACGACAGCAAACGTCACACCGACCGTTTGCATCCGTTTCATACGCACATGCTGTTGTATTACGGCGTGTACGACACCAAACAGGTGCTGTACGCATTCCAAACGTTGCGCAACATCATCGCATGTGATTGTCGCACGTTTTTGTGCTTGTCAACGACCACATCGATTTCAAACAGTCCGATTAAACAGCAATTGGTCAGGTAGGTGGTCGGTCTCGCTAATCGCGACAATGGATGCGATAATTATTGATTATTTTTTTTGTACCGATTCGCAGACATCGCAAGAGCATCTTCGGCAAGGGATTTTCGGGTACAATTATCAACACCGAGTTCAGCCACGCTTACCGTGGCTGCATGTACCTTGAGGTCCTGGTGACCATTTGCTTGTACTACGCGCGTAGTTACTTCCAAAAGGAGAGCATTGAAATGAGCAAGTTGCCCTCGTCTGACGACATCAACGGCAACTGCAAGATCCAGTTGGCGAGCATTGAATTGCTGACGATGCTGTGCACCGAGTTGATTGGTATTGTCAAGGACATGGGCAAGGGGCTGGCCTGTTATATTGGGGATTTGATGGCCAAGTGCAAGTTGCAGAAGGTATGTCTCTCTCTCTTTCTCTCTCTCTCTCTCCATCACATCCTCCCGCCATTCACGATAAATTTACCCAAATCTGTTGTCCTTCCGCAGATCATCCTCCACTGCATCATCTCATCTGTGCATTCATTCAACACGAAATTCGATTTGTCGTTCACCGAACAAATAATTGCCTTCAACGAACTGAGCGACGATAAATTACATGCGGAAGCAGTTCAACTTCAGTTGCTTCGCTTGTTGTTGAGCGTCATCAAGCTAGAATTTGAGGTGACTAGTCAAAAGGGCGATGACAGTATACCGGTTTCGACCGCAACCGGAGCGAATGCGACCAACAGTGGCACCAATTCGGGCAAGAGTGTGACGCAGGGGCTGCCATTCATCAGCGAGGTGAACACGAATTCGCCGACTTTGCTGGCACCCACCACGCCGACCAATGTCAAATACCTGCCGAATTGCCCAATCAGCCAGCAACCGATGTTCCTGTCGGCCGTTTTGAAAGCGCTCCAGGCCAACCATTTGCGTCATTTGCATCAGAACTGGACCGGTCTAATCACATCGTCGCTAAACTGCTTCACCTTTGGCAGCCTCACAAACATCGTCATAAGCGTTGTGCATCAGATTTGCTCCAACATTGACAAGCTCTCGCGTGGACTAAAAGCAGTGTACATTTCGCCAGAATACGCCGTCTCCCAGTTGGAAGCCATGACCGTGCTATGTCACTACTGTCTCCTGGACACGACCCAGCAAACTTCGCTGACGCATCTTTTCAATCAAGCCTATCCGCAAACCAGTGCCGCAGCTCAGAGCTCAAACACCGGTCAACTGCTGAACAACATTGTGCACGCGATTCTATCGTCCCCGCAATCAAATGAAAACCAAACGCGAAATGCTCAAATAATGGCCGCTCGAAATGCCGTGCTCAGCCATTTGCCGGTTATTGTGGGCAGCGTAGCGCGTCTGTGGGACACCGAGCTCGGCCAAATGCGGCAAGTCAAGCAACAACTGCTCGAGTTCCTCAGTCCCGTGTCATTGCATCACGGCATCAACTTCTTGGCTGCCGTGGCGGTCACGTGGCAAGAGCGTGGCGAACAAAATCGACGTGATTCGACGGGCACATCAACAACAACGGCCACTTCCGCAAGCCAATCGGACTCGATTAGTTTGACATCTTGCTCTGAAACGTCGTCACGCAAGAATTCGTTGAACGAATGCACCAATAGTGCGTGCAAAGCACTGCCACAGGCGTGTCCGGAGCAGTTCAGCCTGGTGAAGCTCGTGTCCAGCATTCGAGTGATGCCCATGGATTCGTTCGTGCAGACGCTGCATCAAGTGGTGAAGGCACCACCCAATATTCATCATCCACCCGTTGGACTGAGCATTGAGGTGTCGGCGCTGGAGCTGTTCTATTTTTATATGAAAAGCGCATCAGCACCCCAATTGGGAGACTGTTGGAGCTCCCTGCTCGCTCTATTGCGCGATGGTATCGCACTGCAGCCACCTGCGCAATTCGTCATTTTGGCAATTTTGAGTGAGTTCGTTCAGCGCTGCCCCCAAATGCCCTTCCAAGACAAAAAGGACTTGCGCGATTTGCACGACGTCACTTCACGACTGGTCGAAGCATTGTCAAATGTGGCCGGTGCCTGTTTGGAACAGACCACTTGGCTGCGCCGCAATCTTGCCGTGAAAGAAGATCTGCCACATCACACATTCACCGATGGCAGCGGCGCCACCCGCGATGTTACCCAGTTGACCGGCATTCAGCAGTATTCCGTGCAAGCCCAGTCGGTGATGGCCGCCGTGCTGGCTAACTTGTTGGACGTTGCCTATGGATCTCAGGAGAAGGACAAGGTCGTGACAATTATCACGACGCTGATGTACAATATCACGCCCTACTTGAAGAATCACACCGTGCGGAATATCCCATCGTTTTTCGCCTGTTCGAATTTGCTGGCGAATCTGAGCGGGTACCAGGTGAGTAGAGCGCACGCTGCGAGCCGCCATTATCTCATCGGATAATGACATGATCGACAATATCGTTTCAGTACACCCGCAAAGCATGGCGCAAGGACATGCTGGATCTCTTGCTCGATCCAATATTCTTCCAAATGGACCTTTCGTGTCTGCCCTTCTGGAAGCAAATCCTAGACAGTCTCATGACCTACGACAACACCACGTTCCGCGAGCTCATGGGACGCGTGTCGCTGACCCAAACCGGTGGCCTAAATATCTTCGTGTCACGCGATCAAGAATACGAGCAACGTGCAATTCTGCTGAAGCGATTGGCATTCGTGATTTTCTGCAGCGAACTGGATCAATACCACAAGTACATGCCGGAAATTCAAGGTAGAGCTTGCGGCACAGAACCAATCCCATTCTGTGAGACTCACCCGACGTTTGTGTTTGCTTTCAGAACAATTGGCGAATAGCTTGCGGCTGCCTTCGGTGGTGCCATCTGTTCAGGCGGCCGTGTTCCTCTGTTTCCGTGTGCTCCTCCTGCGAATGTCTCCGGATCACGTGACTTCACTGTGGCCTACGATCATCGCTGAAATGGTCCAGGTGTTTTTGGCCGTCGAACAAGAGCTCAAAGGTGACAGCGAAGAATTCAGGTGAGTCGCATCGAACCAAGCTCTTTTTTTTTTTAATTTTTCCTGAAGTTTCTTTTTCGTTAAAACATTCGCCCCGAACCGAATTCTAACCGAAATAAATTTCTTGTATTTTGCATTCTCTTTTGTCTGTGTTTGTGTGCGCGCTACTCTCTAAACTAACTGACTTTCAATGCCACGGCATGCGATTGTACATTTGTTCGACAAAAAATCGATTTGATAACATTTAGGACACAATCGAGGTAAGCATCGACACAACGAGTGTTGTAGAATAGCTGTGGCTTTGATAGAATGTTTAGTAGTTGCAAATCGGCGATTAGTCCTAGTAAAGCTCTTGCATTTGTTGCGAAATGGAAATTGAATATTCTTCTCGTTTTCCAAACAGCCAACAATTGCGCAGCATGTCCGGCGTGGACACGCAATGGATCAACCCGTCGAATGGCATCGTGAATCAGGCTCATTTCGCCCAGTGGCGGATGGTGCAACTGGAAGCGTCTAAATTGCTGGAAATGGGCTGCGTGCTGCCAGCCACCAATCTGCCTCACTTCCAAATGTACCGCTGGGCGTTCGTTGGCAGCCAATACGACACTTGCGTGAGCGGTAGCAGCAGTGGCACCGATGTACTGAACGGCCATTCGAACACCAACGAAAGCAACATCCTCACCACTGCCTCGTCGTTCTTCATCCCTCACGTGCGACGCATCGCCCAGCTGATGGATCTCCGCTTCACCAGTCATTCACCGGTAGGCTTTCCACTCGAGCGAAACCTTTCAACTTCCAATAACATTTCATCTTTTCCCCATTTTTTTCCATTTCCAGCGTCCACGATTCGCCAAAGGCAAATACCTCACCTTGACCTGCCAGTCAATAACGAGTCTTCAGGATTTGTATGTGTTCTTTGCGACATTGGGCACAATATGGCCGCTACACGAGTACGACAGCGCTGAAAAGAGTCTATCCGATTGCTTGGCCGAAATCGAATCGGTGCTGTCGGCCGATTTTCTGGAGAAAATGCCATCAAACATATCAGCGAGATGAAAAATAGCTTCAATTATTGACAACAATGTGACCACCCAGCAAAATCTGAATAATTACAAACATTCTCCGTATTTTGTGTGATTTCTTTCGGGAAAATGTGATTTCAATGAATTTTTTCTTGTTTTTTTCATCTTTAGTTTTGCAAACGAAACCATTTTCCGGTTGCGCTTTCTTTCTTATAATTTCTTTCTCTACTTTTTTCAATTCTTCGATTTGTTGTTGAATTTTTGTTTACACTAATTTTTTTTTGTTGATTTTTTCCACGTTATTTTTTGATTGAAAAGTTGAATAAAACGATTTTTTTTATATATTCATAACAAATAAAATTAACCAATTATGATGATTATAATGATTATGATGATGCTGCAAAAGACGTAATTTCTTCCATGGCGGAACTTGGGTGTGAGAATTTGAATGGGAGTTATATCCCTTCCCGGCGAGGTCTTCAGAAGAGAAAAGTCAAAAATATTTTTTTAGGGAAAAAAATCATTCAATGATTTTGCTATTTTCAAATAAGAGAATAATATGAAAACAACTCACAAAATAATGAAAGAGAAAAAGAAAGAAAATAATTAAAAATTATGTCGAATTGTTCATTGTAAACTGTACTTAGACATGCTTGGGCTGACATAGGTGGACGGATGTTCCGGGATTCGGGTCAAATCCGCTATTGAGGAAGATTGAACGGCGGTGGAGTTCGATGACCAGCCATGCTTGCACCCAGCTGGCCCATGCGTGGTTCCTAAATTTGACTTAAGCTTTCCTTCGGTCGCAGGCGTTCTCTGTCTTTCACACCGCATTGTGCTCACGAGCCACTTCTTCAGTGAGTTCGTCCTCTCCAATTTGACAATCGTTCAAAATGACCTCGACCAGGTCTTGGTTTCGAATTTCGTTGCTGGCTGCTGAACGCGATTCATGTAAAAATTGTAAAAACAAAAAGAGAAAAAAAAAACCGAAAATTTCACAACCGTCCTCTGTTGCTTTCTGTTCATTTTCGAATTTTTCTTCAGTTCTTCGGGTCGATTCTGCAGCGCATTTACAAACACTGATAAACTGTTGCTATCGTTTCTTCGACACCATACTTAATTGTTTTTTGTTTGTTTTTGAATGGCCTTCAAAAGAGTTTTGTTTGTTTTCGATTGTTTATCCTTGAAAAACTAACAGCCGATGGCCGTCTTGTGATCTTTACTTATTATTACGATTGTTTCAATTTTTAAGTGATTCATGCTTCTTTTTAGAAAATAATTACTTCCAAAATAACTAATTATTTCCTAATTATTAATTTTATATTTAAAATTTAAATAAATGGAAACAAAAAATGTTGAAGGCAAATATGAAATATGAGATTGTGGATAAAGCACGATATCAATTAATCAATGAATTCTTCTTTTTTTTTGCTGTAAATGTTAATTATAAAGAATTAATAGTAAGAATTTGATGAAAATAGAATTTATCAACGTGAAAATGAAAAACTATGGAGAAAAAATATAAATACAATTTAACAAAAAAAATAAGAGAAGAAAAAGAAAATAATATGATAATATTGGGTGGACGAGAAGCTTGCTTGAGCTTCTGATCGGCTGGCAATTTGGCAAAAAAATAGAGAGATAATTCGTAGTCACCACACACGGAGAAAACAAATTGACAAAGAACTTGTTATTTAGTCGTTCTTGAGGAAAAACTGATAAAATGAAAATTATTCTGAAGAAGATATAAAAGAAAAACCATTACGTTTACATTTAAAATGCACAAGACGACTGTACATTTGTAGGAGAATAGGAATGAAATGAAGGAAACCAGGATGAAAATCAAATTAAATTTATAATAAATTATAAAAATTCAAATAAATTATTTTATTGAAATTATTTT
>JANSTV010059533.1:0-12256 GCA_027564135.1 Lestremia cinerea | reverse complement strand
AATTTGCTGCTTCTGCTAAGGGATTGTGATAAAAACGGTGCGTTGGAAGAAAAGTCGGTCTGATGGCAAGAAATAATCACGATTTTTCTACATTTCAGATTTGACTGAGCAAATTCAAACAGCCCTTGCTCACATCGCCGATGGTGTTTGCCATGCGTTGAAGGTGAGAGTCGAAACCATTCTGAATGCCGGCACAGATTTAGTCACCCTCTATGCCACCGCCAATCTGATTCGCTTTTACCAGAGCATCATCAATCAGGTGAGAAGACTGCTGCTGAGACTAGGTGATTTTTTTGGTGACAAAGGTACAATTCAATTTTAGATCGTCAAAGGTGGCAATTTGGAAGAGACTTTGTTGAATTTGCAGAACTTCAGCGAAGTAGCATACTTGAATGCCCTGTCGACGCAAGTGAAAACTTTACTGCAAGCACCCGGCACAAACATCGGACTGGAGCCACCACAGAGTGATTTAATGCCACCGCAAAGCGTGTCAAAATTGTTGAATATATTGAAAGAGATCCTCTCGGTTGCGAGCATGGTGGAGAGCCGTCAATCAGACATTGCAAAAATCGTTTCATGTGTCATCGATCCCTTACTGCATTCGGTGACTGAGTCTGCTTCGCATTTGACCACAGTCGATATGGCGGTCTATCTTCTGAACTGCTTGTACCAAATGCAAGCGACATTGGCGATGTTCGAGTATGTGGACGACAAGATTGAACGATTAAAGGGCCAGTCGGATGCTCAAATTGATACGTTGACTTCGGAACAAGCCTCATCACTGGTGACCAACCTGAATTTGGGGCCGATTTACACCCTTTTGCAGAGCTCATCGGCCAACATCGACTTGAATAGCCTGAAATTGTTCATGGTGAGTTGATCAAGAGTGGCTTATGACGACAGATTATTCACGATTTCAATTCAACAGTCAAAGCTTGATGCCTTCCTGGAAATGCCAGACATATTGCTGTTGCCCCAAGTGAACCTTCTGCAAAGCAGCACGCATCGATCAACCGTCCAAAAGAGGTCTTTCAGCGTCATCATCGCGATATACAAGCAGCTCTACGAGCGCGTTCATGACCCGGCTAGTGGTTTCCAAAGTCCCGGAACTATTTTCAGAAAAACGCCCGAGCAAGTTTCGGAACTCCTATCTGGCTGAAAAGTCCGCTGTGAAAATCAATTGCAATATTGTTCAGAAATTCTATATTTTATTATTATGTATCATTGGTTATTCTAATTTCTTTTACAATGTCTGACTCGTATCGGATACGGTTCATTTTGTTCGACATTGAGGAGTAGGGGTACTAAGTGTGAATTGTTGAACATTTTCAAATAAACCACTTTTTTTTTTTATTAGTTTTTCCTCGCAAGTAAATTGCATTTCTTTTCATTTCACATTAGATTTTTTGAATATTTTCGAACATAATTTTTCTTTACGAAAGAAACATTATCGCAAACTGTTAATAAATTGCCCAAAAATAAATGGAATTTCTCTGATTTTGTTGTAAGAATTTTCTAATTGGATTCAACAAAGCCAAACATCAGCCAGTCTCTCGTAAATATGGTCCTTCGAATCGATCACAACGTCGGCGGCCTCTCTAATCAAAGCCATCAATCAAAATACACAATTTTTTTTTGAAATTCTCTCCTGAGAATAAATCTTATCCATTTCATTTTTCAACATTCGCTTAAAACCTAATTCTCGGCACATTAACCTGTCTGTTCGACAATTCCAACTGGAATCTTATTCCGAATAAATATCAAATATTGATCTCTGCGTCATTCACGGCTCAAACAACAAAAATATTAAATTAATTAAATCCTTTTCATTCGAAAAGCATGCAATGAAAAAAAAATAGCTTGAATTTTGAAATTAAATTACAGAAAAAAAATCGAAATTCGTTGGTCGTTCGCTGGTCTAATATGTTGTTCCCAAAAATGTGAAAAAAACGATAGTTAAAATTAAAAAGAAACGCATGGAATGTTTTGTTAGGCATATCTCATTTGAATCGAATGGCAATTGTTCTGGTAACACCGAATCACCTATTCGGAGAGTTAGATGATCCGCTAGTGGGAGTCATGAGGCTTCGGCCTTAATGCGGACGAAAGAGCCCAACTCGTAAGGAGAGTTATATTTGAGAATTACGGTTGACGCAACCTGAAGTTACCCAAAACACACTGATTGAACCAGTCGAGTTCCATTCATGTTGGAATTCATTCACATCAGAGCAATGAATCACCCACAAAGAGCGAACTCCGATTGAGCTTCGAAATGCATCATGCACAACATTTGAACAAAAACTTTAATTGCTGAGAGGTGAATTGAACGAATCGAATCCAAGAACAACGACAACAATGCAGTATGCGGAAGGTGGCAAATCATTCGCCAAAACTCCAAAAGCTTTGGCAGAACGAAACAAAAAAAAATCTTTATGAAATAATTGTTTGAAAACTACCTGAATATCGAATTGAATATGAAAATGAAACATCAAATCAATAGGTGCTTCTATTGCGGTCACGTTCAACGAATTATTTTCGAACACTTTTTCATAAATTTTCCTATGTATTTTCAAAAACAAATTGGAAATAATTCAGTTTCTATTTTTTTGGAATTGTTTTCGAATTGTTTTCGATTAATTTTCAAACCACCTTTTTCGGCAGAAATATTTCTCGATTTGTTTTTGAATTACTTTCGGATTATTTAAAATGGCAAAATATTCGTCAATCTTTCACAGTCGCACTCGTTGTCCAGGACAAGTTGTCAACTTGTCCTGTGGTGCCACAGCATAACCGATCGCGGGAAATAATTCGTTCGAGATGGTCGCAATAAAATCACCTATTGAAGAAAAACAAAAAAAAAATCAATTAATGAATAAAATGAGATTTTTTTTCAACAGAACATTCGCAATAAAACAATGGTGCGAGCTCGTGCTCAGATGTATGGCATGGCGAGATTCTAATTAATCTATTTTCAATAATTGATTTATTTTTCATTAGCTCTCAAAGCCATTTTCAAATAAAACTGATCTCAAGCTGAATGTGATATTCCTCGCCGAAAAAACTAATCGCAAAGCAACGCCAATCATCCATAATTTCAATAACGTCATTACCTAAGATTAAGTGAATAAATAACAATAAATATATCTATTTATTTTTCAACTAAATAACGATTGTATAATGTTCATTTATCAATCGGACTTCACTTCCATTTCCTGCCAAAAATATCTTCGTTTTGAAAAAATTCGTTAATATTGAAAAGAAAATGTCATCGCGACCACCTCGAACGAATTACTCTCGAATATTTTTTTAAAAATAGCAATTCATCAAGTTCGCAGCCGTATCGACACATTCCAAGTACGCATCTTATTGCGCTCTTTTATAGTGCGTTGAGCATGCACAAGACAACGAGTGCGATGAGATGACGAATACTATTTCTCTCTTTAAAATAGTTCAAAAAAGTGTTCGAAAGTAGTTCGATTGAGGTGGTCGCAATATAAGCACATAAGAGTCATTCAAAGCACTTAATATCTTAAATCATAATTCATAATTATATCATTTTCGAATAACTTGCTAAGTTTCGATCGAAATAATGGAACGTGCGCGAGTAATTTTTTAGTGAACGTATTATAATAAAAAAATGGAAACAATTAATTAATTAAATTAGATTGGATCAAGTACGAGAATCTTAAGGTTCAAGACACTTGGATCCGTTCATCGCAATCGAATCGAAACGATAAGCCTATCGAATGTATAACAGTATCAGTCTATCAATTCTTGCTTTTGTTTCTTTTCTGCTTTTGCTTTCGCACGGGGGAATATTCAATTATTTAGTTGGAAAGTTGTTAGAGTGAAACCTTAACCTTAGGCACTAGCACATTTACGATTTAAGTACTGGATTTAAGTATTTTATGTACTTGACATTTTGTAAGGCGCTAACAACTAATTTCCATGCAGTTCGTTAATCTCAGGAAGATTAACGAATTACAAATAATAATTTTGATTAATTTTGATTAATTTTGTTTCTATTGCGCTAGTACACTTGGTACACACACACAGCGCTTTGCAAAGGTACTGATGGAATATACATGGAACTAACGTCATGGACATTCTCTCTCCGCTCAATCGTCAGCTCGTTGACGATGAGCTCAGATTTTTGTAAGCAAATTGTCCAAATTCAGGATCGTTGGTACTTCAATTTCCTCCAATTTGATTTCATCGTATTTGTAAACCACCTTCAACGAGTGCACAAAACCTTCCTCCATTGTGAATACATCGTTCGGTGTCTGAAATTGAACCAGTTGATTGTTTCTACGCAAAACCGACAGAAAATTCTCGATAAACTTACATGAGTTTGTCGTTCATTCAGTTTGTGCGTCAATTTTTCGATGAAAATTGGCTTTATCGGTTTTTCACAGTCATCCAATGTGTAAGATTTGATGATCTGAAAGGAAGAACCGTTATGGGTTTGGTTTCTTCTACATGAAAACGTTGCGCAGTGCCCGATTAGGCCAAAGAATATTATCCAATCTAGCAAGTGACAACGATCATTTATGAATGGGAATTGAGAAACAGTACCTTTAAGACTTGCGCTGTTGTCAAACACGAGCATAACTCATATATATTATCGACATCTTCTTCGGACTTGCGGGACTGCAGCAATGATGAAACCTGAATCAAGGGCTGCAGCGGCAATAAAATCTCGTTGCCCTGCGAAAGAGAGACCATCATCAATTATTCCGATTGAACAATCATCGTTCCGAATTGAAAACAAACATACCATCTTCTTTTGACGAACCCAGTCCTCCAAACAGCTGACATTGTATCGGATTTTCATGCCAGTTTTCCACATGCACAGCTCCTGCCGCAACATTAGATTGTTCAATGAAATGGCGGAAATATAGTACATCAACTGTTTGAAGATCTGTTCAATATAGATTTCATCGATGCCAAAGAATTTGAATTGTTTGTAGAAATGTTCTAGTTGATTGGCCAGGGTTTTCGGTTCGGCACGCTGTTGATCAGGTATGATGTCCATGGACATTGAGCGACCGCGATTGCCTTTGCCTCGGGCCATTTCATCGTGATCCAAAATAGCCGGCACGATATATGGCTTCAGGAGCTCTTGAACTTGTCGAACCGTTTGCTCGTAGTTGCCGATGATCGAGGAGAATATGACTTGACGATATTCCGACAAATCAAAGTTCTTTAATTGCTGTTGATTTTGTGTTTCCGTGTTCATTTTCATGTACTCGTCGATGCCACCGTATTGCTTTAAAAGATTGTACAATCTGAAATGAAACGATCGGGTAAGCCGAGGCAGTGAAAGTGCAGCATTGCGGGGACTTACTTGAGCATGTTGACCAGCCACAGCACGCGATATTCCGAGGTGTTTGGCGATCGGTTCACTTTTTTGACGAGCATTATGAAAATAGTCAGCAGATCACGAACATTCTGGTCGGCATTTAGGAGATCGGTGTAGCGGATGCACATAAACACAATGTATGCCGGAAGGCCAGGGAAAAGGGTGATGGCCACTCTTGGTGTTAACTCCATCACAACTCGCTGGAGTATCTTGTTTATATCCTCGTGACGATATTTGAAGATGCCTGCAGAAAATTCCAGGATAAACTATGGTTCACGCCAAATGTCATGGTCAACCTTACCTTGATAGACCTGAGTCTTCTTGATGACCGCAGCCACATCTTGAATGCTCGCGCTAATCACGATCGAGTCATCTAGTCCATGGTCTCGCAACCGATTTGACAGCATCTTGTTCGTTTTGTTCAATTCATCGACGCGCTTCGCCAATTGGCCATTCTCTTCCAACACCTCTGCGTATGAGGCTGTGGTCGATTCCAGTTCGTGCATCAAATAGGCGACACTCTGTTGGTTATGCATCGGCCCGAAGCTGACGTGCTCGCCGCTGGGCTCTTGACCCTCAACCACTTGCTTGATTTGTTCGTGAAGGATTTCCTGGAATTTGTTTCTCTCAGTGCGTAGGTCATCGATCTGCAGCGTGAGTTCCGTCAGTCGAGCATTGTTCTCTTCCGTCAATGCCGATAGCTCGGACTCGAGTTGTCGATTCACAAGTTTTTGTGCTTGGAACGCCTCGGCAATCTCATTGTCATCGTTTCCACGCTCTAAGTCGTTTTTCACCGTTGACAAACCAAGTGATTTGATCGTTTGGCTGCGTTGCGCCAAAATCGAACGCAATTGAACACATTCGTCACGCCGACGTTTGTTCTCTTCTTGAAGCGCCAGGAATTGCGCTTCCAACTCTTGTTGTTCAACACCACGATTGATGCTGTTCCGCAGCAATTGTGCCTCTTTACGTAGCCGTTCGTTTTCCACCTCCAATTCGGAAGCTCTGATCGAGTCCTCGGTGTTTTGCAAGACATTCGACTTGGCCTGAATGCGCTTCAAATGCTTTTCTGCTGAACGCCGCTTGGACATTTCCTCGTCGAGGGACTTTTTCAACTTTAAAATCGTAAGAATTTCACTGCGTTTGGGGGTCGAGTACGACTCCGACGTGTTATCGAGATTGTGGTGGTGGTGACGATCGATCGTGGAGGGTGGCGTTAGTGTCGAGGTGTCTCCCCGCTTCAATTCAAGTGTATTTTTTGCCGAAGCGTAGCCAAAGTCTTCGTCGTTGTTGACCGACTGACTTGAGACATTGCTCACCGATCGAGAATGCGTAACAGACGACACAGGGGCGTATTTAATCAAACGATCTACCTCCTGCTTCAGAAGATAATTTTCCGTTTCGAGAAACTCTTTCTCCTTCACGATCTTCTGGTGCGACTGATGGATATCATTATTGTCGACCTCAGACAGTAAACGGGTTCGTTGCGAGGTAACTGAAGAAAAATAGAACAAAAATTCAAATTCCTTTCCACCCGTCGATCTGCCTTTATTGTCAACTTACCGACATCCTCCTTCTTAACGAGGTCCGCTAGCTCAATCAATTTTTCGTTCAACTGGCTGTTCTCGGCTCGTGAATTCTCTAAATCTTCTCGGAAATGCGCTTCTTCTTTCGCCTTCTCCTCCAGAAGTGCCATTTTTTCATCTCTTTCGGCGTCCAGCTGACGCGTTACCGTGATCAAAGTTTCCGTTTTCTCGTAAACGACTGCCTGTATCAAACGAAGCTCGTTCTCAAGATTCTTCTTTGCCTCAAGCTTTTGCTTGAGGTCAGGAATTTCGGCCGTTTTCTGCATCAACGCTGTTTTGTCTTTGTTCAACTCGTCGATTCTCTGCTGCAACGAAATTATCTTATTCTCCAAGCCTTTGTACATCTTCTGCATGTGGGTTATTGTCCGGGCCTCTGCCTTAAGCTTCTTGAAACGGCGACGAGCCAGGAAACGTCTAATCGCCGATTGACATGTGATAATTTTCCTCCGTCGCTGTTCGAATCTTTTCCGAGCCAAGAATCCGCGACAGCATCGCTGTATTTGCGTTGCTTTATAGTTATCCAGAGTGATTGTGAACTTGCGTCGTGCCAATAAAGCTCGACTGTAAGTCTGGCAAATCAGAATGGATTTTTTTAACTTCTGGAATTTCATGAGAGCCAACCAGCCGCGAACATAACGCTGCACGATGATCGCTGACCGATTGCGTCGAATCGCTTCTGCCTTCTTGCGAGCCAAATACCCACGAGCATATCGCTGGATGCCCAGCGCGATGCGTAAGTTTCGCAAATATTTCTTGCGGCAAATGAATCGTCGCACGGCAGACTGAATAACGATGATGTATCGCTTGCGAATATCCGTGCGTAGCTGCTCGAAATATGCTACTTGACCGGCACGGAAGAATATTTGCGTGTTGCCGAAACGGTATTTATCCTCGTCCTTCAAGTAGCTCTGCACGATAGCCATGCAGGCTGCCTTTTCATCTTCTAGCGATTTGCCCAGCAGGAAATATCGTGCGCAAAAGTTGGGATAAGTCCATCGAGATGGGAAACCAGCAGCGGATATACGCACAGTTTCCAAGACACCGCAAGCCCGGAGCTGCTGAACGATTTTCGATGCCTCCCATTTGAAGGCGATCTTGTCGTCGTTCGGTTTGATGCAACGCACGTAGTGTGGTGTGGTCGCATGCAGTGTACTTATCAGCTTCGTCAAACTGTCACGGAATTGGGAGCCAACCGTTTGCTTGTGTTGCTTCGATGGATTCACCTGTTGAGGGAGAGGGAGGGGGGGGGGGGACAAACAATCGAATTAATCATTTTTCATGCATTCGCTAGAGGCGACTTCTCATGTTCATGCGGTTAATACATTCTGGAGATTAAGATTAGTGTTTGGTTTCATGCATTAAGTTTGAATAAGCATTTCGATATGGTTTTATCGTCTGCGGAGGAAAATGTGAGGAAGCCAAAACCAAAACCAAAACCAAAACCATTGCGCACCCACCTCCCCAGCAACAGACGAATCGAAAACAACACCTCGAAAGTGAGCAGTGTTTCAAACAAATAGGTAAAAGTAGTATAATATGGAAAACAACAAAACCGATTTGGAAAATCAATCGAAACTAACTCTCTTGTTCCCTGTGGTCTGAAATGAACATTTCGAAAATGATGTGTCAAAATCCGTCGAGAAGGAATTGATTTTGTAAAACCAAAAAACATCCAGATTTCAATTGTTACTCACCATAGCCTTCGCCGCTGAGATCACTACTCTTCCACCAAGCGAACGGTTGGCATCTCCGGATTCCTCCGTCGCGTCGTCCAGAGCCATCACCTTTCGCACAATCCCTATGTCAGATAATCGAAGGACATTCACCAGCTCCTTGGATACAGTGTCGCGATTCTTCTCTAGAAATCCTGTACAAGAGTACTCCACCACATCGGAGAAGTGCTTGACTAGGAATGCTGAAAATAAAGTCATTGAATGGAAAACTGAGTATTCAATTCCAAAATGTGGGTCTTACATGTGTTTCCGAAGCGGGTCTTCTCGTAATGCTTGTACTTGGCGCATTTCTCATTCAATTTTCCAACCCACGACTCGTCCGAACCTCTGGGAACCTAAATCCATTCCGAAGAGCAAAAAAATCAATGGAATTAATCGTATGATGATGCTGAACCGCGCTTCAAATTCCAACACTAACCCGACACTCTTCGTCTAGCAAATCTAGTATGCCCAACTTAGACTCGATCAAATCAATGCACGGTTGATTGTCATAGAAATCGATCATAGTCCAATGGATGCCCTCCTTCAAATATTGGTCTTGTTCCAGCTTGAAGACATGCTGATTGAATTGCTGTTGCAATTTCTCGTTGGCATAATTGATGCAAAACTGTTCGAATGAATTTGTTTGGAAGGTTTCGAAGCCGTAAATGTCCAGCACGCCAATGAAGCAGTGCTGCTTCCGTCCACTCTCCAAACTCTTGTTCACCACATTGACGATGTGCTGAAACAGTTTGGCGTAGATATGCTTGGCCAGGGCATCTCGCGTTGCTTCGGCTGTGCTTTGATTCATCGGAATCAAGACGTGCTCGTTGAAGGATTCAATTTGACGGGTGATTAGCCATTTCTGCAATTGATCGCGATTCAGTTTGAGGATTTCACTGAACAGATTTAATCCCTGATCTTCTGGCTGCAAGAGAACTATCGTCAGTGCGGTAATTTTGTGATGCACTCGGTGCGTTGCGACAACTTACCGAAACGTTGCACCCCTCTTGATCGACCTCTTTCGATTGGCTCCGGTACTTTGGAATGAATTCCACATTGCCTAAATGCAATATGGCAGCACAGATCTGAACAATGTCATTCACTTCGTCAGCGGTGAATCCGAGAGTGTGCAAAGCGCCCACCGTCTCTGAAAATTGATCCAAATCGTTGACCCGGTTGATGTTTGGCGTTTTGCCTTGATTCAAAAAGCGAAATTCATCTTGATGTTTCAACATCAACTCGGGCCATTGCTCTCGGGCCGAGCACAGTTGATAGAATATGTGATAATTGCGTTCGCCAGCCGCTTGAAATACAACACGGGACTTTTCCAACAAATACGTTTGCATTGTGGCTCCCGTCAATGACATGACGTTCATTTGATTGGTGAACTGCAGCTTTGTGAATTTCCCAAAACGCGAACTGTTGTCATTTCGTGTGGTTTTCGCATTGCCAATGGCCTCCATGATGGGACTGCTGGCCAAAATTTTCCTTTCGATTTGAGTTTCCGACTCGTTGCCACCGACCGCCGCGAAATAGCGCATGGCATATTTGGCCGAAACTGTTTTGCCAGCACCCGATTCTCCGCTCACAATGATGCTCAAATCGCATTTTTCTCGTTCCAGTTTAGCATAGGCTTCTTCGGAAACGGCGAATATATGCGGCTCGAGCCCTTGATTCGATTGGCCTCGATACGTTCGGATGATGTCTGGCCCATACAATGGCAGTTCTGCATACGGATTTATGGCAACTAAGACAATGCCGCAGTAGGTGTAGATCGCCTGACGACCACAGAACCTGAAATCGTTTGAATATGTCATGAATCCCCACAACACGATCCGCTGGAACCTTGCCAACATACCGAACTTCCAAGTTATGCAGCACATCCGGCTCATGTAAATATGACAGTGCGGTCAAATCATTTTGACCAATCAAAATGGCTGGATTCCTCAGTGGCGGCAAATCACCATCATTTTTCAGGGGGATCTCTTTCGTGACACCCGATTCCGTGATCAATTTGATGATCTTGTCGCCGATGCTGTAGCTTTCAGTGAGCACGGCTCCCTCCCAAACCAGGTGCCCCGCATGTGGCACCCACACTCGTGCATCCTGCAAAACAATGACAACAATAAATTAGAGCATTGCGTCAATCGCGCATTGTCGAATCGATCGTGTGATATCGCTAGCACAGTCACACCGAGAAACGCACAACATGGAGATTATCACCGCGAATTGAAAATGCTTATCGAAAGAATACAGCGATTCGGGCATGAATATACACCCATTCAGCAACAATGACAATGTCGATTCTCAGTTCGGTGGCTTGAATAGCGCGGCGGCTGTTGATAATATTGCCAACGAATGAACTGCAGAATTTCATTGGAATTGAAATTGATGATTCATTCGGTGGGGGACATCATAAATGACGAGCTGATAAGCTCGACTTTCGCTAGAATGGAGTTATGAAATGCAAAATCGGATGTGGTGACTGTCAGCGTGAACTCACTGAAAAATCCCAGGCGAACCGGTCGACGACAAGACATGTAATTATGATGCTATTGTTCCATTGTCATAATTGAATTCTCTCAGAGCTGAAGCCGAACCTAGACCAGTCGAGTCGAGCCCAAGACAATATAATTAATCATTGTGGAATGAAATATCCGCGTGGATTGCGAATGGAACAGTTTCGAAAGCAATTCAGATTCCCGTTACGGCTATCGAGAAACGGCTTACTGGATGCTGGTGACGTTTCACTCGTCAAACATCTGCCTCTGTTTGGTGGTCATTCATCAGCCAAAATGCCCAAAATCATGTAAGCGATCTGATTTGGATGTTTGTCATTTGTTTTGCCATTTCCACGAAAATTTCAAATTAAAAACAGAATGGTTAGATATTTTCACGGAAAGAGTGCTACCTAAAATAGGTTAAAATTCAGCGAAGGCTAAAGTTGAGAGAATGAACGTGAATGGAACGCAAAGCAGCAGCGAAAAAACGAACAAAAAAAAACACATCACAAGAATCCATATGAATACACAAGACGACAAAATGCCAATACATTCATTCCGTCATTCCGAGCCCACTATTTCATTCACCGTTCAATAATTTCATCCGAACGATGAACATCTGTAGAAATTTCTCATTTTGCGCGAATTCACCACGGATCTTTTGGTCATCCACCGGTCAGTAAGCCAGCCCCATAGACAGACCAACAGACAGGCCGATATGCGAAACCCCCTTTCACCAATTTACCTTTTTGTACAATTCGTTTAAGGCCATCGTTCAATGCGACCGCGCGAATCCTTTCTGTGTCGACTCGAACCGAATGCAATAATTCCACGAAACTAAACACAACTAATTACACCATTCGATTGGATTTTCGTACGCAATTTTCCGATGAAAACATTTTTCTGTTTAATCAGTTGCTTGCGGTCGCAATCGAATCTTTTATTTTTGTTGGTTCGGGCTGGATTGACGAGAATCTAACGCGAAAGCGACACTACCGAATACCTCACCACAACATTAACAGTCAGTGCCCGAGCGAAACATTCACATATTTAATGTTTTGTTTGTTTGTCGATTGACGGTACAGTCGGTTC
>JANSTV010059522.1:0-12259 GCA_027564135.1 Lestremia cinerea | reverse complement strand
GCGTCAAACAACTCGGTATCGAGCTTAGGTGCCAGCAGCACCACAAATTTCGCAATCAGTCCGACATTCAGCACGTTCTTTGCGACAACCACATCTCCGGTGACATCCGGTTCGAGCGACGCCAGTTCGACATCGGTGACCAATCAATCGGCATTGCTGGAGCGTCTGACGAACATCAACAACCCGCACAAGAACCTACACTGACACAGCTAACCGGGAATGGCAGCCGGCCGAGTCAACGCGTTTCGCTTGCCACAGGTCAGGCCGCTTGGAGTACCAGGACCAATTCGAGAGAATGCAAGACTATTGCTGCTACGGACCGAGGCTGGAACCTATCAACTCTTTCCGTTGAACGATTTGCCCTGAGATGGTCACCTTCCCGACCACAGACGTGTTTGCCAATAAAATGACTTGAATCAAATCCAGAATCGAAACCATTAACATTCTGCCTATGCGACTGTCGAATCGCACGGGGCTGCGGCATGCGATGCCCAGACAGTGATAACGTAATTACGTTCGCTATCCGTCATAACGAATGGACGAGGATCGCCCCGGACGCGCCCTCGTTAAATATCAAATGATTTTTCTTTTCTCTTTTGATTATTATTATTATTTTCTTGGTTTCCAAGCATTTCGCCTTTTCGACTGATTGAGGACGTCTTGATGCGTCCGTCCTCTGCTAGATTAATTCGTTTTCCATTATTGAATTGGTGATCGGATTACAAGTAACTGATGTTTGAATTAAATGAATAAACAAATGTATAAAATTGTAAAAGAATGACTTTTTTCTTGTCCGTTTGGGGGATTGTCCCAAGGTGAAGTTCGAATCGGAGCAGAGAGGGTGAGGTGGAGCTCAGTATTGGTTCTGCGTTTGATACAATGATGGCATACCACACGACCTTCAACCAAAGCATAAGCTACAGCCAAGGTAAGCAACCGTTGCTCAGGCATGTTCCATATTTCACACAGACGGCTGCTGTGACAATGACTTCAATTAGAAGGGACTGAAGAGCCTAGACGGAGATCGTCGTGAGATTTAAAACCCCTCTCTCCGAAGGTCCAAATGCTCATCATTTGCTCTGCCGAACAGACCTTTCTATTTTGTTGGAATTTTTTCGTTCGATGAGATTTGAATTATGGCCTTGCCCATAGTCATTAGTGGTAGTCGGTGGTTTATGCCAAATCAGTGTCACCACCGCAGCTGAGTCCAGAAGCGCTGAAGTGAGATCACTTGCTAATTTATCTGGAAATGAGACAAAGACACAGAAAAATAAAGGGAAACTTGATATTTTTGAATTAAATCGTGTATTTTATTAATAGAAACTTAATTGTCATAATCATATATTTATAATAATGAAAATAAAATAGTAATAATAATAATAATAATAATAATGGAATGTGTGTTCTTGCATTCGTAATTTACAACTAAGATCGTTCCAATAAAAATAACGTAAAACAATGATTCGTGATAAATCCTCCAATGCATTTCCTATTTCGAGAGATAACCAACTGAAAACGTTGCCAAATTACAGAAAGAAAAAAAAAACAAAAATAAAATGAAAATAAAAATAAAACCGCTGATCGCAAACGAAATTTAATTTCGATTTGATAACAGCTCGCGTCGTTTCAGCGAGCGGTTTGTGGTTGGAAAAAAACGAAAGAAATCAAGGCAAATCGTGGAAATCGCCTGAATGCAATGCGACTGGGCGAATGTCTTATTTGAAAATTCGATAAAAGAAACCGGGTGCGCCGAAGCTAATGGCTTTTCGTCCGAAGACGTTCGATCCATTAATTTATTGTCCGAAGGCAGCCGGAACTCCAGCGCGTTAATAACGTGGTCGTCAACAAATATATTCGATAAAGTCCAATCAATATGGGATGGCCGTGGGGCAAGATATCGGAAATATATTCTTTCATTTTTGACAGCGAATTTAATTCAATTTTGATTTGCAGTTTTAATTTGCCAAATGGAATAAATTCTCTTCCTTGATTTTTCAGGCAACATTTTTTTTTCTTCAAATTTTGAAATAACAAATTCAAATAAAGTAAAAAAAATAATTAAAATGAAAATTCTTTTTGGTAGGTCATTTTGATGTTTTTGATAATAATAATAATAATAATAATCATAATCTTTCTGATGATTTCAAATGAATCATTATTTTGTCCTGCTTCCTCTTTCAAATTATTTTTATTCATTTCTTCTTGTATAAATTATAATATTTATCACGCACAACAACAGCTGTTATTTATTTATATAGTTTTTCTCTGTTTTCTGTAATTTATTTGTGTGTTTCCTTTGAGAGAAATCTCCCTTTTTGTTTATAAATATTTAACACAGCATTTAATATATTTTTTTCTTTTTTCTTTTCTTTTTTTGATTACAACAAACTTCATATATATATATAAATAGATTTGTTTTTTATATTTGTTGAAAATATTTTCTTTATGTTTTCTGCACACGAATTATATTTTGAGTATTCACCAGTTATCGACTGTCAATTGTGAGTTTCGAATCTACGACCCCTGTTGAGGAGGTTCTCTTCATTGTTTTATTTTTTTTTGAGACTGGAGCCCGTTTCTGCAAGTAAAATCGTCCAGCAGACTGATATGTCGCAAAACAGTCCGATTTTACTTTTATTCGTCGAGTGTCAATCGATTTGACGATTTGACTTGCAAAAACTAGCCCAGTTTCATCAAATTATTTTTCATTTTTAATTTTTTCTCCCAATCTCTTTTTTTTGAGTAAATTCCAAAACACGATAAACAGCCCGACTGGAAAACTTCCAAAACAAATGGACGATAAATATACAAAATTTAGAAAAATTAAATAAAAATTCAAATAAAAAAAACAATTAAAAATTAATTAATTTAATAGAATTTGTTTGTTTTCTTCTTTTCAATTTCGTAGAAAAAGCAATCAATTACATTTCAATAGTTAGTGACCAGCACTTGATATTCAACACAAAACATTCATTATTTATTTATCCTAAAATTAATTCCATTTTTCTTCGGAAAATTTTGTTGATTCCGTTCACAAAATGAATAAACAAGAATCCATTTAAAAACAGAAACAAAAAAAAAAAACAATAACCAATTTATACTTTTCAAAATATTAGGTCGTCATCGCAAAAGTTAATGTTTTTTGTTTTGTTTAATTTTCTTCAAATTTTTTTCATCATCAATTCATTTCAAATTTCTTTTATAATTAATTTATAAACACTTCGTTGGTATACATTAAGGTCACTCAACATTCAATCCATTTCTATGATTTATTTATTATTTTAATTTCTTTTTCTTTTATTTAAATTTTCTTTAAAAAGAAAACCCCTGAAAAGGCTTTTCATGAAGAGGACAATTACAAATATGGCTGGCATTTGATGCAATAAAATCTATGCACGATTCGGTGTCAGAAGTGGCATCGCCTCAAAAAAATCCCCAAGTTCTCATCAAACGTTTCAAAAGAACCGTTCGTTAAATCGCATCAGCTCTCCCCACTTCTGAACCATTCATCCATCCATCAACACAATTAATAAAATATTTATTTGACATTCAACAAATGATATGATCAATAGTTTTCCATAAAAACATTAATTCACGTTCAATATTTGTATCATTAAATTGTTGTTGTAATTTTATTTTCTTGTTTTTTTTTTTTTTATACAAAATTTCATCAAACTACGTATGTTTACCCAAATGTGTCCAGCGTTTTGAGAGCGAAAGGGACGTAAATAAAGCTTTGAGCAATTCACCGTTGACGCAATTCATCGATGAAACGGTGTCGGCATTGTCCGAAGGAACAAAGTGAAAATGTTGGAAAATTCATTGGTTAGTTGAATGAAGATAGGCTCCCGAGCAAAATGGCCGCCCCACCTCCGCTGCGGGAGGCGAAAACAGACCGGCAAAGGGAGAGACGCGCAAACGGGACAAAGACACCTACTTAAAATTAACATTGATTCTTCAAGCATGATTTTTTACGATAATAAATATATTCAGTTAAGCAGCACCCATAGCGACCATGTCGGAATGAGTCCGCGAACAAAAATAAGACTACAATCCTCCCTGCGTCCCAATCACAACTCTCGGTCAATGGCTCTCCACTGAGGAATTGTCATTTTGCTCAACAAATTCAATAAAAATTCTGCTTCGAAATATTCGTTTTGTTAATCCGTCTGCGTGGGTGGGGAGCGCGTGTTGGCGTTTATGTGTGGGTATGTGTGTGTGAGCGTGTCTATGTATAGGTCTTCGCGGCCTCATTCATTCGGCCCGCCGATAATCATAAAATAGTCTCTCATTTTTAAACACATGTCGATTAGTTTTTTTTTGTTGTTTTTTTTTTGTTAAGAAAAGTTACATCCCTGCATTAGCTTCCGTTGAAATTGAACAACTTAAAGTGACGTCACGTGTTCGTGGTACTTTGTCTTGGTTTTTCTTTATTGTTTTGTGTTTCGATGATTGAAATATGCATGGCATATTTAACATAATGAAAATGTGGTTTTCATTTGTTTTCTTTTAAAATCACAAATATTGCCCTCGTCTGGCAAATGTAAAACTACAAATTGTGTTTGCTGTTGTCTCCCATCCATGGGAGGCGAAGTGATCCAAACAGAAACCACAAACAACCAAAAAAAAAAGAGAAAAAAAAAGAAATGCAATCACATCTTTCGAAGCAAATCTATTTTCCGTCGTCTTGTTCCATTGGCTCTTCAGGGTCCTCACGGGGAATGTGCGACGATGATCTGCGAAAGAGAAAGTTTTAGAATTGCGGTTGTTGCTGAGAGGTCGATTGATCGTGACAGGGGAGACCGAGGGTTCTGGAGGCCAGTAAGAGAAGCTCGAGATCTACCTGTTCAAAGGATGCATTGATAGACCGGCCATTGCGGTGACCGTTTCCGATTCCTCTCGTTCACTCTTCAGCGCCTGAATGGCAGACAATCCGACGGTGTGAGCAAGCCGTTTAACGCACGGCCAATGTGACATCTGCAATGGAAAAACCACGAAATGTCAGGCCACATTCGATCGATCCACAGCGAAATTGACAGAAAAATGCATGGCAAATTCGAGAGGCAAGAAAAAAGAAAATCGAAATGAAAATGTTAACCTGAATGGCAATTGTCTTTTGTAAAGTGTCGATGGCATTTTGGCAGGGATGACGTGACAATTCGTTGTCGCTAATCGGTGCTGGCTCATCGCCGAGCAATGCTTTGACACATTCCTGAGCTGAATCGCAAATGGCTGGCAAGTCGTAGCCGCCTTCCAGTGCTAAGACGATTTTTCCGTCGGCCAATTGCATGAGTTCCCGTGTGAGATGTCCGAAACAGGCAGCTGAGACAGCGTATCCACCCAACGGTGGCGGATGACCAATGGCCGCATCAAAACCGGCTGACACAAGCACAATGTCCGGTGCGAATTCCCGAGCGATTGGCATTACGACCGTGCGGAACGCGGCCAAGTATTCGGCATCGCCTAATGCCGGATTCAAACCGCCCGACCAAGCGATGTTGACATTGTGACCGAGCCCAGTGGCAGCGCCACATTCTGTGGGGCCACCCGTGCCCGGGAAGAAGTTGCCATCGTCATGACGATGAATCGACAAATACAGCACGTTGTTGTCCTCGTAAAACACTTGCTGGGTCCCGTTGCCGTGGTGCACGTCCCAATCGACGATGAGCACTTTCTGGATTTCTGGCAAGCGTTGACGCAACAATTTGGCCGCAATGGCCACCGAATTGAAGAAACAAAAGCCCATCGCTTGGTCAGGTTCGGCATGATGGCCGGGCGGACGAACGACAGCGAATCCATTGCGAATGTCCCGTTTGGCCGTTTTGAAGGCCAAATCAATGACACAGCCGGCCGCCATTTTGGCTGCGGCAGCTGTGTGATGCTCATTCCATGTGGTGTCGAGATCGATTCCAATGCCACCGCACGATAAACGCACGAAACTCTGTCGCGACGGCTCTATCTTCTGGCGATTGAGTTGATTCGAACCGAATAGCAGGGCATGACCTTCGGTGTGCACCGTTTGGATTTCCTCGAGAGTGGCTTTGCGCGATCGCAAGCGATCACAGCGATTGGCCAAGCCCGTTTCGCCTAGACGCGCCCACACCGATTGCAAACGACCACTGTGCTCCGGATGCGCGGAATTGTTGCCACACATGCATGCATGCTTCAGCATGGTGTTGTCGAATGCCAGTCCCGTGGTGATTTTGTGGTGGGGATGCTCAACGGTGAGTTGCCGGCGATGTGGCATCGTCAGATTAACTGCTGGCTCGGGTTGTTGGCCGGTGTCGCGAATTTGTTGATGGCCCAAATGCACCAACGGACTGGACAGAGTCCGCGACAAGGGTCGCACTAGGCCCCGAGCGAACGGGTCATCGATGGGCATCTATTTGAAAAATCATCAAGAATTTGTTTGGTTCGTTTTAATTTCGCATTCGAAATTTTTTGGGTGGGTGCAACAGCGGTAGCGGTTAGCGGAGGAGTGTGGATTGTGCATGCATCCAAGGACGGGATACGGGGTCGCCTCGGCTCTAGAGCGAAGCATAGAGTACAAAACCGATAACATTACCAGCGATAATTTACCTGCATCGACTGTCGAATCAGCAGTTCTCGTTGCTGCTGCAGATACTCCTGGTCGCGCATCCGTTCCTCCATCGACAGTGAGTGTTGGTGGGCAACGGCAGCGGCAGCTGCTGCAGCAGCAGCAGCCGCAGCAGCCGATGTGATGACACTGTTGGCCAGCACCGTTTTTGGTGGTTGTTTCTTGTCGGTCAAATCGATCACCTCGCCGGCTTCCTCCTCCTTCAGCGAATCGGCCCGGCCGCTTCGCGTCAACACCGTTTGTCGGATCTTTTGCGTCAGCAGCATGTGCTGTTGTTCGTAGGCCTGCCGTTCGGCATCACTGTTCTCGTAGTGAGTCTGCCCTATGCTGATGCCAGCGGCCCCAGTCAACATTGGATGACCCAAAGGCAGCGGTGCCGATTGCGTTCTGCCCAACGGCCGATGGCCTTGTTTGTTCAGCCGAGCATGAGCCACTTGCGCATCGGTTATCGGCTGGCTGTAGATTGGCATTTGGTGCAAGCCTAATTGTGCTAAATGCATTGACGTCGCGTGCGCTGCAGGCGGTATTTCATGGTGTTCCATCGGCGTCAGCGGTGAGTAATGGTGGTACGGACCTCCTGGCGGACAAATCAGAGTCTGCGAGGGTGATCTCATCGCGGCAAACAGACCCTGCAAAGGAATTGCCAATGAAATACGACTCGTCGAATCGCTTCAGTCTTGCGACTCACGTAATTACTGTGCGAATGTGCGTTCGATAAATGTGGCCGTCCCAAAGAGATGTTTGGCATCGACGGCGAGGTGTAGAGCGACAGATCGTTGATGCTGCCTCGCCCATTTTGATAATTCGGATCTTCGTTCTCTTCTTGAATGGGAGCTGATGTTGGTGATCCACGGCTTCCGGTCAATGCTGGCGGTGAATTTGGACCAGAGTCTGGAGTATTTGTGCAATCTGCGGAAGGGGAATTCGTCAAAGATTTTTCATGATCCAAAATTCGTCCAGTTTGAAGCTGGGTTGGCGAGTGGCGGAGGCAAGACTGGTTAGCAGCCAGTTATTCGGATGATGCGTTCGCCTGTCTGCTTCGCAATTTCATTCAAATAAGTAACCAACAACGGCTATTAGAGTGATTAGCTGGATATGGTTAATGCAAACCAAATCGCTCAAATTGCGAATTGCATCGCGGATTAAAATGGCAACACTCAGCGATTATTGATTATTGATTATTGATTATTGCAAAACATCGAACAAACCAACTCGTTAGACCAAATCAAACTCCGTTCAATGGTTTTTTTTTCTGCCCAAAACGGCAAATACATACTTGATCCGGCTAGAGAGCTTTGTTGCTGTTTCTGACGTCGTTGTGCTGCTTGAAGTAATCGTTCTTGTCTGCGTGCGGCCAAAGGTCCACATCGAGCCTTGCGCTCGATGACACTCTGTTTCAATCGGATCTTCAACAGATTCGGTTCGGATGCTGTGTCCAATCAAAGAAATACATTCATTTCAAAAATGCCATTCTTTCCTTCGCTCAATGACGGTGTGAATGCGTGATTGTATGTGTGTGTATGTATCTGTGTGACTTGTCTGTCATTCGACGGTTTAGCAAAATCTCTCCGTTACGACGGAAATGCCAGACTTGCTCAATTGTTATTGAATCAGTTAATCCATCGAATATGTTAGTTTCGTTCAAAATTCATTAGATTTCGGAGCGTGTGGTCGATTTCGAAGGTGTGATTCGTTCAATCGAATCGACCAAGACACCACTCCATTCATGCAAAAACTCGTGAAATTAATTGCAATGCGGTGACAACAAGACACACAAAATGTCGGAGGTTCAACAACGAATTGATGAGACGATGCTCCGTTACCTGTTTTCCGCAGCGGGAAATCTGAATCGTATTTGGCTACCGCTGACGGTGGCTGCGGGATCTTGTATGGATGTGAGCTGGGGACAGCGCCGGCTGGCAGCGATTCACCTGATGAGCTCTTCACGACACCCCTGCAACAAACAACCGAATCAATTGACCTCATCGGGAATCAAATCGAGGATTCTGCGTGGATCCTGGACACTTACCAATTCCTGTACGGCGATCCAGACGATGTCATGCCATTCGAGGCAGCATTCTGCTTTTTGTTCATAAGAAATGTCTGCAAGAGGAATCTTGTTAGGACAACCCTTCAACCACAAGGCCGCAGACAAAGGAATGACACAAACCTGAAGCTTTTGTTTCACTTCGGAACTGGCATTGGCACTGGAATTCTCTTTGCGACGCATTGCTGCTTCACGCTCACGACGTTCACGCTGTTGTTGTTCTTCGGCCGCAGCAGCAATACGCTGTTCTCGCAATTCCTGGAATACGCCATTCGAAAGCGCCGCAAACTATAGCAAATGTCATAAAGGATATTGTTTTGTGACAGACGGACCAAAGAAAACCCAAATGAACAAAAAAAAAATAACAAACAAACGAAAATCAACCAAAAATGAAACAGAAATCAGTAATCAGAATGGCGGTGAACGGATGTGAGGTCGATTCGAGCCGAGTCGATCATTCGAATGGAAGGCGAGAGGAGTGTTCGAAAAGGAGGCGCTTGGAGTTTAAGCTCGCGGAAACGTCTCCACATTCCATCTCCGATCCACCCATTACCCTCGCGCTTTTCAAAGACTGCTTCGATTGGTTGCTATTTCATCGTGATCGTCGACACTTACCTGATATTTGTGTTCCAGTTGTAGTTTGTGTTGCAATTCCAGTTGTTTGTTCTTCTCTTGAAACGTATGCCAAAGCATTTGTTTTTGGATTTCTTGTTCCTTCTTCAACTGCAATGAGGAGCAAAATAGGCATGGATTAACATTCATTTGCTTTCAATTGGTGAAAATTAAGATCGAATCAAAGTAGACGCTCGTTCGCGAAATGAAAAACTGATAAAACCTAACACAAAATTATCCCTTCACTTCTTTCACTACATTCGCCCTCCAAAAACGAAAGAAAAAAACAAACGAAAAAAATAAAACTGTCAAAAATAACCTGGACGAAATTCGCAAACATCTGCTAGGCGTGAAAGACGCCAAAGATCGAATGAAAACAAAACGAAATCAAACAGTGAGCTCGATCGACGTAACTGAAGTGCGTCACAATTTGGAGACGAACGTTGTTAGCGTTGCGTACGTGTATTTCGCTGAATCATTGGCCGTTCGGCGAAATGGCATTTCCGGTGAGATTTGTCATGAAAGTAGTTGCGGCCAGTCGCCACACACATTATGTCTCACGACGATGGCCATCTAACTTCGACAGCATCGCAATGATAACGCACACAACGCAACACAACTGGCTGTGTTCCAGTATACGTTCGCTTGTCAACCGTGCGATGAACGTACTCATTTGGCAAACAGGTTGGCATCCACACGAAACGAGGAATTCGATTGCAGACCAAACTGAATTGAATTGAATTTGATCGCGTAATATTTAAAATTAAAACACATGTGCGTTTCAAGAATAATTCTTCTGTTTGGGTTCGATCGCTGTGTGCTGCCTCATTTTGGTTTGAATTTTGCTACTTTTTTTTTGTTTTTGTTTTCGTTTTTTTCTGCGTTTTTTTTTTTCGAATTATTTTCCGTCAAACGACGGCATACGTAAAAACAACATTTGCATATGACGATGTAGGTCGGTATGTCCAAAATCGTTCACGTCTTTGTTTCTGTTTTCGTTGATTGTTTTGCCGTCGATTTGAATTTTGTTCAATGCGAGCTGTGAATCTCATCAACGGGCGGAGGCGATTAGTCATTTTGAGAGCGTGAAACTATTCAGGAGGAAGCTTCCAGGCAGAGACGACGAGCAGATCGTTGCAATGCGAAATCAATCCGGTTGAGAGCATCAATTAGCCAACTGAACGTGTATGCATCGATCGGCTTCTGTGGAACACAGTTGAAAGCCGATACGGCCGTTCAATCGATAATGTGCGATCATCATTATTCCGATTGAATAACATGCTGACAATGTAATCGTTTTCCGGCAACAGCCGTTCATTCATCGAATTACTGTGGAATCGCACGGCGTTGCCGGTCTTTCCCACAATCAAGTTTTCTGGTGCCGCCGATGCGAGCAGTCATCTTGTAAACAGAGAGCTGTTGATTTTGCGATTCAATTACCGTAGAGCGTCGAGCGGTGTAATTCGATGAAACCGCATCGAAACCACTCGCCCATCACCTCTGCAACAATTCAAACTCGTCCGAATCACGCCTACAACGATGCTGTCGCCGCAACAATCAATTCATAGTCACGCAAAACGCGTCGCAAACAAAGCGAAAAGCTCATCATGCGTCGCCGCCGCAGCACCGTTAACAGCCACCACAATGAAATTGATTTACATCTCGCAATGCACAAACAGAAGCGCTCTCGGAATGTCCATATTTGTCTTGACATAATCGTTGCCTGGCAAGTGTTTCATTGTCGATAATGGTGGTGGCTTCTATCTTGCATCGTCCCGTCCCGACCCGATTCGCTTCACCTTGCTCCATTCTGAGTGCGCGTATGCGCCGAACATACGTTCAAATCTCGTATTCACTTCTCGCTCGCATATCAGATGAGGTGATAATTTTTCCAATTAAACGAATCGTTCGCACGAATCTGCATGAACCGGCGATTATGTAATTCGTGTTTTGTTCGGAACGAGACTCGCGTGAATCTGGCGGATGTGACATCAAATGGCTTGAAATGACTATTATCGTTCTGTCAACACCTTCTTGATTGAGATTCACCGGCGGTTGGCCATCCTGGAATGTGCTCTTGATTGAGCGGCGATTGGTCGTGAATAGGCGACAAAGTCGGTTGTTGCGGTCCGCTTGCCTCATCGAAAGACATTTGTTTCGAATTTTTTTTTTTAAAATAAAGAACCTTGACTCGATCTATAAATACCGAGTTGCTCGATGGCCCTCCCTCGCACTCCGACTAACGTAAACACGCATCTGTCCACATGCGAGTCGGAAATCGTATGGCACACCGCATTCGGTACCGCATCGCGATATCGCCGATGCGGTGCTTCAGAGGTTTGTTTTGGGTTCGATTATCTCGCGTAATCGCATTTTGATAATCCACCAAATATCTCCGCAATTGCGATGATACCGAAACAATGAAACAAAAAGCAAACGAAAAATTGTCGTCGATTCAATGCTGTGGCCGTGGATTCGACAGAATGAAACATGTGGCCGAGGCGGGCTGAGAGTTGACTGCGGTATTTTTGGGGGACGAAGATCGGGCGATTCGTGTGGATTCAGTTGACGACAATCGGTGGCACGATTGACGGGTGTGGACCAGTTGGTGGACGCTCGCACGCAATTGATAAAACGATTGCGAACAAAAGAATCCGGAATGACCGTGCGTGGAAACACACATTTGTTTTGCTTCTTGGTCGCGTTCAGCGGTTGATATCAAAATCGAACCGGTTGTGTGGACACAATTTACAATGAATTTAACGAATGTTTTCCATCGAAAGACTTTTTTCACGTTTGTTTTCAGGTGCTTTGAAATTGATTCGGTGATCATTCAGAATTTCATCTTGAACAGATGGCAGGTTTCGATCATTATTTTCTTGCTTGTTTACATTTTTTTTTCTTAATAATTCGTTTTTCTTTGCTTGCCAATTGCATTCACCACATTCGTGATAAAATCGAGTCTTTCCAAAATGGCGTTTTCTTTACAAAAAAAAAAAGAA
>JANSTV010059511.1:0-12260 GCA_027564135.1 Lestremia cinerea | reverse complement strand
CCGCCCCCCCCCCCCCCCCCTCCCCCTTAAACGAAGGACAGTGTTGCGATTGTGGTTTATTGTTATGCGAACATTACGCTTAGATATTCAATGATGTACGAGCATGTATGGGTTGTCAACCAGACAGTCATATTCGTCCTTTCGATGCATATCGATTGTATTCGAGGAGGGACAATTGTGATAGGCGACAGCGATATACCTTCACAATGCTCAGCCCACTCGTTGGCGGCTAATGTGAAATGGAAACCAATTCAGAGCCAAATGGATTTGCGAAAATAACACCATTCATTTTCATTGTGTGCACGATGCGTTTGAATTCAACTGTTTTGCTCAACCTTTGTTTTACGTTTGACCAAATCAACTCAAAGGATCCCACTTAGAAGCATTCCAATGAAATCAGATACATTCAATGTGTGTAAATGAACTCATTAGATGTTTGCCAACTCGATAAATCGCTCACTTCGGTCCGATTACTTGGACGGATCTTGGCGTAATTATGCCAATGCGATTCCAGAATGCGAACGGGAATGAATGATAATGACTCGTAATGAGCGGATTATATGGTCTTGGGTTGGACTTGGCTAGGGCCATTGGATTGTGTTTCCAACGCAATCTTGGGGATAATTTGATTCTTCGGTTCATATCGAATTAGAAGAGAAGTTGGCTGGAAATGCATTCTAGTTGCGGAATGAGACTTTTTAATTGGAATTTCAACTGTTTGACGTTGAGTCACGTACGAGAATCCCATTGAACGCGGAAGAAATTTTCCACATTTTAAAGTTCCAGAATGCATTTAATCATCTCAGATATACCAAAGAACTAAGCAACCACAACAACAACTACATCAACAACTCACCAAAACATTCTTTGGTTGGTGTGGCTTCAAAGTGTCATTGACGCGAGCAAGATAATTCCCGCTTCTGCTAATCAATGGCGATAAGTCGATTTCCCGCTGATTATCTTCGTCATAAGCCCTGCAGGATATCTGAAAAGGTGTCCAATATCGAATTAGTGAAGAGTTCATTCGATTCATTCCGCGACGACAAACTCACTTGGTCATTGCAAGCCAATTTCGTAACAAATTGGATGATCAATTGGCAATTGGAGTTCTCGATGATTTTTGGTCCCAGAGCTTCATCATGGGTTCCGCAGATGAATTCGATTTTGGTGGTCCAATAAACGTCCTTTTGACAGATGGCGCCCGACTTGTACCGCAAATACGGTGCACCCGTGTCGTTGACAATCAAGTTATCGTTGACGATGCCCAACGACGTTGCTTGACCTTTGGTCGTTTCACATGTGCCGGCATTCTCAAGGCACGGATCCTTCGGCGGTTTACAAATTCCAAACACATAACTGAGCGACTCGTGATCAATTTTGTATTGCTTTCCGGCCAATGATGACATGTCGTAGCTGAAAGTGAGGCAAAAGTCAATATTCGAGGGAAAGGCAAGGGTTTCCAGTGTGAACTTACACAAAGCCGGTGGTCGGATCGGTGGCACGACAAGATTGAATGGTGCTGCATGCCAATGACGTTTCCCACACAAATCGATTCTCGCAATCTCGTTCAGCCAAAAACACCGGTTCGCCCAGCTGAATTTTCGGATCACATTCGAAATTTATGACTGCGCGATAATTTCGATTTGCATCGCATTTCTCCTTGGACTCGAATCGCATAATTAATTTTCCATTTTCCACAATTGGATTCGCAACTGTCGATCCATAATTGAGAAATTTCTTGCTGACGTCGGTCTCGGTGGCATTCACCAAGCAAATACTGGAGTCTGGTGGACACATCTCATCGTGTCCATACAGGATGGGCTTGCATACGTTTATCAGGAATGAAGTGCCGGTTCGATTACTCGAAATTCTGCAAAAAAAATCGTCTGCATTGAGAAATGGCTGGACGGGAGAGTCCAATCGGGGGTAGGCTTACTTGTGATTGAATTGACTCAACGGAGCCAAATTGAAAACGTGGTCGCTTTGTGTGTCTTTTGTTGAACATTCATTCGCTGCCAGCTCGGGGGCCAAGGGATGACAGGCGAGCTTCGTCCTCCACATAATCACCAACTTGCATTGAGTCTCAGTCTGGATGACAAATCGGGAATGTTAAGTCCAAAAGGATGATTAAAACCAGAATGATACTCACATAAGGCATCAACGTCATCGGTTCGGCAATATTCGATGAGTAATCGCACAGCAGCATCGTGACTAAATTGAACGTTTCATTCGTTTTGTGGTTGCATATCTCGCCAGTCATGTTGTAATACAGTCGACCGTTGGAAAGCACCGGCTGTGATTGAGCCTCCAGACCTACTCGGAAATGCCATTCAAATGACTTGTTTCATCTCCGGAATAATCAACTGACTCACCAACAATATGCTCCTTTCCATTTTGGGTAAAACAAGCTGCCACCGAATTGTTTCCTGCACAAGCTTTGGGCAGTGCACCGCAAACATTTATCTCGATGAAATCTTTAGTTTTTATTTCATCCTTGACTTTGTGACCTACATCGGAATGTAATGTTGTGAGATCGAATGTGGTCTTGTAAATTGGTTCCGTTAGTTTGCAGTCTTTGCCAATGATTTCCTGCGAGAGAGATAGAGAGAAAGGGCGAACAGCCATTGATTGAACGATGTCTCTGCAACTCAATTCTTCTGCTCGACAAGTTTGAATGCGATTGCCAATCATTGTTGTTCGAATGCCAATTGGTTGAGTGGAATGCTATCGACAGCCGTTGTTTTTATCTGTTTTTATTTCTTTGTCGTGAATGTTATCAATTTACCCCTCAGTCAATTGTCACACGTACATTGTTGAAGCATTACACCTTTGTCTTTGACTAGTACCGTTTTCGACGCAATTTCTTGCCTGCGTCGAATGGACAAAAAAAACGCAATTACTTACTATTGGCTTTCCATCATCGCCGAATGCATATTTAGTGCAAACAATCACAATTGCAATCACCAGAAAATTAAACGAATACATAATTTTTTGCGATTTTTGTTACGAACAAACACGGAATCGCGGCACTTGACTTATTGTCACCATCAAACAGACAATGACGACTGACAAACTGAAGAAAATTTATGAAAATAACGACGAATGACAAACGCCGAAACGAAAACAAATCAAATCAAAACATATAAAAGCAGCTAGACGTCGTTAAACTTGCTCTCACGCATTTATTGAAAATCAATTCCAGACAATTGTTTGCCAATTGATTCACTCAGATGACTCTTTATCTCAGTGCGAGGTTGATAGGTAACTTCTATATTTACCTTTGGCCAACAATTATTATCTTTGGAAACGTATTTTGCTCGCAACAACAATACAAACACGGTACATTAGTCATAACAATGACAGATCGGTGCAATTGCCAAAAGTCGGCCAGTTTTGCTCTGAGGGAAAGAGAAAGAGAGAAATGTCAAAATGGTTGGGCTATTTGACGAGAGAGGTGGCTGTCAGCTCGGTCGGGGCGGGAAAACCCCATTTTTGAATTGAATTTTATTTGCTCGGCCAATGTTTGAGACAAATCAAAATATGAAATTCAGAAGATTTAGGAAAACCCAAAAATGATATGAAAATGTAATTAAAAGTTAAAAAAATAAATATTACAAATACACTAAATTGAATTAAATTAAAATAATCTTGTCCACTTTTTTGAATAGGAAGTAATTCGTATTCGGGTGAGGCAAATATTTCGGGATCAAATACATAGATGATAATGGAACCCATGAAGAACCCTCAGATGAGGAAGAGCTGAGAGGTTCACCAGTCATTGGCGGAAGCCTCGTCCTCCCAGCAGGACATTGAATAATAAAAAATAAAAATAAAATAAAAAACAGACAAAAAGCTCAGCTGGTTCTTCATCTTCATCATCGAGCTACGGGTCGTCCGTGCCACAAAGTCTGCTGATGTTCCAACATTTATCGCGTGCCATGCTCAAAGAGAATAACTTCACACAACAGGCCAGTCGCAAATACCACAGCCGGTGTTTGAAGGAGCGCAAGCCTGTCGGCCCCGAACTATCACAAGTAATGAACACGCTGTTCCGTTCCAAGTCGGTTTTAATGAGAGACAAATTCATACGAGGATTTCCAAAATGAAACCGTTTCTGAATATGAAAAAGGTTCATTTTCGCAATTTCTGAATTGGAACCCATTCTAAATCCATTTTTAATTCCAGATCAACTGTATGGAAAAGCCTTCCACAATTACAACAAACACGCGGATAAGTTCACGATTGAGCCACGCCTTGCGGAACACCTCTCCAAATTCAAAACGATCGAAGCTTTCCGAATATTTGCGTCTCAATTTGCGTCGTCTTGTTGCCAAACGATCCGAAATAGATGACGAGAACAAAAGAGATGGCAACACATTCAAGTCGCAGTGCAACTACCTTTCTTCGTGTCCATTCGAACGTACCTCTCATAGTGTTATCCTTTGAGGCAACTCATTCAGTTATCATTCTATCGTTCGAGTTGCTCGGAGCCGGTTGTGTTTCTGCTCGTTTTGCATTCAGTGAAATTAAAATTGGCGAAAATTCAGTTGGACTTTATTATTCATCATTAAACTGGTAAGTTGTTTGAAAAGAAATCAATTTCGTGAAATTTCAAGGATTTAGTCATGTTTTCCTTCGCGAAATGTTAGTTGTGGATGAACGGAGAATAGAGGTCATTTTGAGTGCAGTGAACTGAGAACATTTCAGATTCGTCATGATCGAGGGAAATCGAGCGATTAATCAATGAGTCCATTGAATGATTCTCGTTGATTGAACCAATCTTATCAATCTTATCAATCAGTTCCAAACGTCGATCTCAAAAATCATTTCCAAGTCTCAAATCAACCAACAGTCAATCACAACCACAATCGGCAGTTTCAAGTGGCGATGGGACTTTCCGGTTGAGCGAAAATTTTCGCATGGACTTTTTCATGCGAAAGCCGTACTTTCTCGGGACAGACGGACCAAATTACGAATATAATTCTTGCAAAACGAAATGAAAGTCATGACCAAAATGTTTTTAGCGGAAAATTCACACATTTGAGGTGAAGAATGAAATGAAAGACGAGCAATCGCCTAATTGCGAACCAAGTCTGCATTCCATTTGCATTTGCATCGGTGAAATATCCCATGCCATCCGCAGGTACTTAATCTCTTAATCATTTGGTTTATGTAATTTTTTCTCTGTTTGGTCTTCTGTTCGCCCATTCGGCTATTACAATTAGGACGTTTGTAGGTTGAGCGTGAATTTTTATTGCATGCCTTGGAATTTTGCTAAGACAAAAATATTCATCCGAAAAATTACCTTCGTTTTATGAACCCAATAATTCGGTGTGCGGAATTTCCAAAAGGTATTTCCTAAATCCCGCAAATGAATGCCTGAGTAAAGGAGGCTGTCACACGAAATGGCTTTGTCGTCGGTGCGAATTTATCTCTTGCCGCTGCTGCTGTTGTTTTTGTTGTTGTTCAGCACTTTTGCATGCCCCCAAAAAGTGTCGTTCGTTCATTAAGGAAATGTTGGCCACTATTTCCGTTGCTCCAGTTCATCGATGGCTTCAATTCAGCTTGTCAAAACATTCAATAATTTTCGCATATTTTCTTTTTTGCAGATTTGGGAATGAAATTTGAAAGCAAAAGGAACAGCGAAGCTCTTAAGGATAAAGTGAAGGCTCATTAGAAATGGATCATTTGCAAATACTGCTCGGACTGTTGGCGGCGCTGTCACTGTCCGCCTCCAGTCCCATTGGATACAATCAGCGCATACGATCGGTTTGTCCGATCACGCAAACCTGCAGTTGCTCGTCAATATTTCGAGATTATGAACTGGCCTGCCCGAAATCGGAGCCGCAAGTCATCGTCAGAGTTCATCCAACAAACAAGCTGCAAATCGAGTGCACGACCTCCGATGGGAATTTTCACGAGCAATTGCCCGAAATTACCGTCGGTGGAATGCCGTTGGTGCATCTGCATGGATGCTCCTTGCCACAGGATCAGTCAATTCGAACGATTTTGAATCGTTTTAGTGTGAGCCGCGTTCGAAGCTTGGTGATTTCCGAATCGAGAAAGGAGGGCTTGAACACTATCAAACGTCATCACTTTCGCGCTCTCGACCATTCCGTGGAGCGATTAATTTTGAGATCAAATGGCCAGAGTGACTTACCTGAGAATCTCTTCGAGGACTTCAGACATTTGAAATCGCTGGAATTGCGTGCGGACCGCCTGCTGCTGCCCACCAAAATCTTCCGAAGCCTAACTCAATTGGAGTATTTGGATCTTGCGATGAGCAATTTGACTGGCATTGAAACCGAGATGTTTCGAAATCAAGAAAATCTAAAATATTTGAATCTTTGGGGAAATGGCTTGAATTATTTGCCTGCGGATGCGTTTGCTCATGCGCCATTGCTCGAAGATCTGGATTTGGGATCAAACGGCATGAAGGTTTTGCCCACGAAATTATTCGAGCGGCTGAGCAATTTGACCTCGGTGAATCTGAGTCAGAACAAATTCGCTGAACTGCCAGCTGGATTATTTTCGAAGAACAAGAATTTATCTCGCATTCGTTTAACAAACAACCGAGTGCCTTTGGCGTCGATTCCTGAAGGACTGATGGCAGATTTACCGGCCTTGATCGACGTCAACATGCAGCAATCGAATGTGCTGTCTTTGGCAGGGAGCTTGTTTGCTGGCTCGAGAAACATCAGAAATATTTCGCTGGCCGGAAATGCTCTGACTGCTCTGCCACAGAGACTGCTCGAGGATCAAATCAACCTGATCGAATTGGATTTGAGTGACAACCAATTGCACGAACTAAACGACGAACTCTTCGTTCATACGAGTCTGCTGACCGTGCTGCGTCTGTCGAACAATCGATTGAAAGGAATTTCAGGGTGAGTCTCATTTTTGAAGAAGCCTTTCGAGCAGCTTCTTAACGCGCTTATTGTCTCCTTTTCAGAACGCTGCTATTCGGATTGAGTTCGTTGAGTGAACTTCACCTGGCTGGAAATAACCTGCACACGATTCACCGGCACGCATTTTCCGCCTGCGCTAATTTGCAGGTGCTCGATCTGCACAACAATTTCCTGTCGTTCGTCGACATCGACCCATACCACATGAACACAGAAACGATAGACAAGAAATCCCCGTTCCAGTACTTGCACGAGTTGCGAGTGTTGAATCTGCGCAACAACTCAATGATGACCATTTTGATGGACTGGAATTACAATAACCTGCGACTGCGTCATCTCGATTTGAGCTTCAACCGCATCGCCGCTCTCAGCTACAGCCGTTTGCAGTTCCTTTCGATCGAAGATCTTGTGGTGGATCTGCGACACAATGCCATCCGGCACATTGACTTGCACGAAATCCAAATGGTCACCGACGAATCGCGCGGCAACGGAACCACCATGACATTCCTGCTGAATCGAAATCCTTTGCGATGCGACTGCATGCTGATGCATTTCGTGCAGTTCCTTCGCGGACAAATCGCCCGAAATATCGCAACGACGATGAAATTCCAAACTGATGAGATGCTTTGCGCTGCGCCGGATCAGCTGATGGGCAAAAAAGTGGCGAGTCTTTCGCCAAACGCACTGTTGTGTCCGTTGGACTCGAGCCGGAGCACCGTTAAACTATGCCCGGACCAGTGTTTGTGCCACGTTCGATTGGCCGACAAGACAATTATAATCAACTGCGCCAACGCTGGCCTCACGAAAGTGCCACGCTTGCCTGATCCAAAGGCAGTACGGATGGTGTCCATCGAGCTGAACATCGAGAACAACCGCATCGATCAATTGCCTTTGCGCACAGAACCAGGCTACCAGCACGTGATTGGAATTTACGCGAAAAACAACAGCATTTCGAGACTCTCCACGGACAACCTCCCAGTCAATTTGGCCAAATTGGACGTCTCCAACAACAGCCTGCAATACGTGAACGCCAGCGCCTTTACGGCACTCGCAGCCAGCAAGATTTTGAAAAATCTGTCTCTCAGTCAAAATCCGTGGCTGTGCAATTGCGATTCCAAGGATTTGATGCTTTTCGTTCGAGAGCACTACAAAATCATTTCCGATTTCACGAAAATCACATGCTCCAACGGGCAACTGTTTGAACATTTGATGGGGTCGGTTTGCTACGAGAACAAAACGCTGTATCGATCGATGATATCGACCAGCATTGTCATTGCTCTGATGGGGTTGATTGTGGGAGTAGCCGCCGCGTTGTACTACAAATTCCAACAAGAGGTGAAAATCTGGTTGTTCTCACGCAATATCTGCATGTGGCTCGTCTCCGAAGAGGAATTGGACAAGGACAAGAAGTACGACGCATTCATTTCATATTCGCACAAGGACGAGGAATTCGTTGCCAAACATCTGGTGTCGCAGCTTGAGACCGGAACTCAACCCTTCAAAATTTGCCTCCATTATCGCGACTGGGTCGCCGGGGAATTCATACCAAATCAGGTAATTTCATCGATTGACTTTTACGATACGAGCAGAAGATGCTAAAACCCTCTCTTTCTCCAACAGATTGCCAAATCCGTAGAGGACTCACGACGAACCATAGTGGTGTTGACGCCAAATTTCCTTGAATCCGTTTGGGGCAAAATGGAGTTTCGCGTGGCCCACAAGAATGCCATGAACGAAGGTCGGGCCCGGGTAATTGTCGTTATTTACGGAGACATCGACAAAATGGAACGATTAGATCCCGAACTGAAATCCTACCTGAGAACCAACACTTACATAAAATGGGGCGACCCTTGGTTTTATAAGAAGCTTCGACATGCGTTGCCGCACCCACCCGGACGGCAGACGCCTCACAAATCGACGCTGGAAGTATCTGCGGGCCAAGTCGCTCACTCCAACAACAATGAATCGACGGACAAGAGCTAACACCGGAAGACTTCAAGTGAAGGGATGTCCTCGGGACAAATATAATTTGCTCCCACAATTTCTTCACGCGAGACATTTCACATTTTTTTCGTTGATAATTCACGTAGTGCAGTATTTAGTCGATGGTCCTTTGTAAATTCAAATATTTCCTAAATAAAATATATTTTGATAATAGCCAAGTGAGTTTTATTGGTTTGGCCAGGAGCAACGGCCCCAGCAAGAAAGAAACAAAGCGACTTCATGGTGTAACAATGAAATGTATATTGATTTTATTGCCTCAATGAGCCTTCTAACATTTTTGGGGTCAAGAACCAAATAATTGAGGATCAAAATTAGTACAAAATAATGGAAAACAAAACAAAAGAAATTCAAAGCAGAATAAATGGTGGAAATTTCATCAGAAATTTCGAAAACCCCACGCATCCCATTCATTTTCTCGCGCGTGGACTGGTCCGTGTGGATTTTTTCAATACGCGCGCTGTCCCAACAGCGATACTTTGTTCAGAGGCTGGAATTTCCTCTGTAGATTTTATGCTTGCATTTTTTGTGTCCACTGAGCTGGGCTTTTTCGTTCGAGCGGATTCCTTGCGAGGCGTTTCCTTTTTGTCGGTTGTTTTTGGCTTGCGCTTCACATTGACGATGACATTTGCATCGAAGCTGATGTCCAATTCGAAATTCAATTCGTAGGTTTTGTTTTTCTTAGTCGAGCCGTTAGTGTTGAGGCCGTTGTTGACGACAAGCGACGGGGAACTTGTGGCTCCCGAGCTGGTGATTTGACTTTGGGAGACAACGACGGACTTTGCCCGTGACGAAGGCGCTTTTGATCGAACCTTTTTGGGCAGCACTTCTTCCTCGTCCTCAACGTGTTCACTCGATGATGATCGCTTCTTTGATCGTGATGAGCTGGTCATCGGTCTCTTTCGTGGCGATACGTTTTCATTGTCACTCACATCGACGAAACTCGTTGATTTCACTGAGCTTTTTGTAGCTTTGAGATTCTCCTTATTTCGGCTGATTGTTGGCTTTTCCTTGGCCGATGTTGTTGCTTTCGTTGATGAACTGAACTCCAAATCACCTGTGTTCGGTTTACCCAAGGTCTTCAGACCCTTTTCGAACTCTTTGCGGAATTTTTCATAGTCGGGAACGTCGTTATATTTCATCTTCGCGACATATTTCACAAAGCTTATGATCGGACTGGGGCAGCCAGCCGAACCGAAACATTTCGAAAGACCCGAATCAACGTCTTTCATGAACTCCTCCTTTGCATTCTGCACCTTCACCGGTGTGCCCAATAAGTTCTGTAATTCCCAAGGCAAAGACACTCCGGTCCATTGGATCAAGTTATAGGCAAGTACTTCCATGTCACCGCGCATGGTGGGCACCCCCTGATGGGCGTCTCGAGATGTGTATTCAATGGTTCCGTTGTGCATCTTCTTTGGATCCGGTTTAAAATCCTTTGTTGTGTAATGACCGGCCAAGCCGAAGTCTACCAAATATGCTTGTTGACCTCCATTTTTTCCGAATCCCAGCAAAATATTCGCCGCCTTCAAGTCAGCATGCACATACGTGCATTCGTGTATGTATTGGTAGACATCCAGCTGTGGAATTGCGACAATCCGAATTAGCTCCTTTTCGATCTACTATCGCTCGATTCTACTCACCATTTGAATGGCCAACCGGTAGACAGTGTGAGTGGGCATTTTACGATTATTCTTTAAGAATATACTCCAAATATCCTGACCAAAGCGCGGCATCACAATGAATCGATGTTTAATACCATTCAATTCGTGAGAGCCATGACCTACGAAATGTGGCATTCCGAGGGTTTTGAGATGGTTTTTCTTTCGAAAAGCCTCAACTGAAAGTTCAGAACGGAAACATGAGAAAAATTTGAGATAAAATCTTGTGCGACGATCAACTCACTGTCAGCACTTTTCCCGTTGCGCATGTAGAAATGCATTTCAACAAACAATGGACCGTTCCCATGTGGTTCCTAAGCGAATGCAGAAAACCATTCAAAATTAACCGAGATTTGGCATCAACAACACGTTGTGCCGGAAAAGATGTTTACTCACGACTTTCACTACGTATGGATAATCTTCGACCTTAATCTTCCCGGAGTCATTCTTGCATGCCGAATATATCTCTCCGAAACCACCAGCGCCGATTGATGGCCCAATTCGCCATTGCTGCTTCGATAAATCTGTTAATACTTCTCCCAAAGGAATCTTCTCTGGCGTTTGATAGCCATTGGCCTTCTTTCGGCCAGCTGATTTCTTTGGTGCGGCTGTTTTAGCGGTGGTTGCGCCCGGTTTTGGCATTCTGTTTCGCGCGTTTTTTTTTGTATCTTCCGCGAATTTGTTGCCCCTTTGTTCAATCTTATTGATAATCAATCAAATTTAGTTGAATTGAAAAAAAGTTGATGAAATTGAGATTCTTGTTGGTAAGGCAGAAATGGCGATTGATTTCGCTGTTCAGTCGATTTTCGACACTGTTGCACAAAAATCAAGTACTGATGGGCTAACGACACCGTGAACCGAACCGAACCAAACAATCGAAAACGATCAAATTCAATTGAATTGCCGTACACAAGACCGAGTTTTGGTGTTATGTCAAGGCATGTATCAACCTGACGTTTGCTGCATTTCGTAACAGACTCGTCGATTTGTCGGTTCAACCGATTCGTTTGCGGTGGTTTCATTGAGTGAGTTTGTTTTCTAACGACTTTTAGATGGATTCATTGCCCTGCAATTGAGTGTTTGTAGAGCTGGGACCGACTGAATGGGGATGATTGGACGGCTTTCCACCTTAAGTTTGATTTTGTCAAAGATTTAATTTCATTTCCGGTCTTAAATCAGCAAATAACTGGTTTTGCGCAAAATGCAAATTTTCAAATCGACGAAAACATCGACAAACCGCCATCAGAATGGGACGCTTCCATTTGATCGACAAGCATTATGGCGGCCATTGTGCCCCCAAACAGGCAACACAAAATAATTTAGCGGCATCTTTTTCGTCCATTTTTTTTATTTTTGCTTGGCTTCACTCATTTATAGCTCGTTTTTCGTGGCGAACAGACGTGCACTTAAGTGTTTTATTTTGTGTTGAGTACTAAAAGTTGTCTTCAATAATTCAATTCAATAAATTTTCCTGAATCTGTAAAAATGGTATGTACATTCTCGAATTGTCCGGAAATGAATTGCCAAAATGAAAATGAAAGAAAAATTTGCGTTTTGTTAGTAAATAATCGAAAATTTCCACGTATTTTCATTTGGCATTTTTTCCCTTGGCAATCCGAATGATGCTCTTAACCTAATTCTTGTGTTGTTCGAACGTGTATTTATGGATTTTTTTCCATTTGGAAACGATTCT
>JANSTV010059500.1:0-12261 GCA_027564135.1 Lestremia cinerea | reverse complement strand
TAATGCAGTTGAATATAAATTGAATGGCAAAAACGACGATGATCGTACATCCGATGACGTCGCGCCGTAACGAGTCGAACTAATTAAATGTTGTAGACGTAACGAGACAGGTATTCAATTGATTGTGGTTGTTGTTGTTGTTGCTGTTGGATGCGGTCTCGTTCGTCGATTGAGAGCAAAACAAAGCAAAACAAACGACTAAACGGCAGAGCCAATATGGTTTTTGTGTGATAATTAAAATGTTGAATTGGGTCAATGACCGGTGCGGGTATTTGTTTTCGGGTATTCCATAGCAAAACGAAAATCACCGCAGTTCCGAACAATACCGACCGGCGCAACGACGACGACGACGACGACGATGAAAAAAACAGAAACAGTTTGGGAAAAAAAATATTGTGTATTTTGCTTTTATGACCGATTACGATGGTGATGACGACACCAGCAGGTAGAAATTGGCTTGTTATTATCATACGGTCTGGCGGTCTGACGGTCTGTCGATCGGGTGCAGGGTCGTAGGCCAATCGATGTTATATTCTCGAAGGCATTCAATTTGAAGGGAAATTACTTTATGCATATCCATTTCACTGTAACGATCACCGTTTGAGGGTCTGTCAAGTGTCTAAGCTATGGCATCCCATCCGTGTTTATCTTCGATTTGACTGGCAAATGACAATTGAATATCGATTTTTGTGTTGAACAGCCTTCCTTTGAAACGATTCGAAAACATTGTTCTTCTTCACGTTTTTCGAGTTTGCTTCTGGCAAAAATGAATTTCGGCAAAGACTAATTGCAATTTGATTATCTCATTTTCAGGATTCGATTGGACAAAACAGCAATGACAGTTCGAGTGGCGTCGGTACTGGTGTCGGTACAACTCCAGGTACTCCAAATTCGTTGGCGATGAGACCAACTCCATCTCCGACTGGTTCATCGGGTTCACGATCTATGTCACCGGCTGTTGGTAAGTCTCCAAACATCAAAGTCTACAGTTGATTCTCGGATAAATCACCATTGCCCCGGCCACATTGAATGTCACATCAAACGCGAAAGCATTTCACAAACAAAGCACGCAACCGATAAATTCACTGTCGAAACTTCATTTTTCTTTTGGCGTGCGTTTTTTTTTTCTTTCGTCATTGTTGTTGTTGCCGCTTTTTTTATGCTTTCTGCTGGGCTTTGCTCCATTTGCTCGTCGCTCATAATCGCCGGGCATAATTTATTTTTCTATCGAACCCTCTGCTGCTGTTGCTTTATGCAGTGAAAATAAACAATAGATTCATATCGGCATTAGAGTCTATAATATATATGTTTACCGGCGAAATATCGTCACAACAACAACAACAACAACACGGCTGTATATAAGGCAGAGAGAGCGGCAATAATAACAAAAACCACCATCGTTTGGGGATACCCTTTTAGACATACACTAGACATACATTTGCAATGGCAATGAATACAAATAATAATAAAATTCTCGTTACTCGTTTTCAAAACTTATGCTCTCTCGTTCGTCTTCCTCAAACCATTCAACATGCTGCTGTTGAATACATAATAGATATGGACGGTTTGAGGGACTGACTGGTCGAAATATCACTAACCATCAATGGCACTCTCAGTGGGTGTGTGTGTGAGAGCCACTGTCAAAGTGTGCATGTGTGTGTGTGTGTGTGCGTGTGTGTGAGTAATTGGGTTCGGGATGAGTGAGAGTTTAAAAGTTCGTGTTGTTGTTGTTGTTGTGGCCGTCGTCAATGTGCGACACAAATGACATTTCAAAATTGTTGAATTGTTTATATTCGTCGGTCGAAACTTGGGCAATGCGTGTCACCATATCGTATCAAAATCGATTCGTTGTTTACGTTAAACATTCATAACAATTGAATATCCGATTGCAGGTCAACAAAGTATTCCAGCACGTCCACCAAGTGATCATCAACAAATTCAAAATCAAGTGCAAAATCAAACGAATTCAACACATCCATCAATTGATGGTGCAGCCACACCGGCAACACGTCCACCAATGGCACCAACAACCCCATCACCAAGTGGCATAATGGCAGCTCAACAAAGCTATCAGCAACCCCCACCACCGCATATGCATGGTTATAAAATGGGACCTGGACCAAATCCGGCTGGTCCTGGTGGAACTGGTCCCGGACCTGGACCACAAGGTATGCCACCATATGCATCTCAATCACAACAGTATTCACAAGGTATTTGCGCACAATGGCCGGAGCATATCAGAGCGAATTCTAACGAAACGATTCCGATTGGTTTCAGGCAACTATGCGGCACGGCCTCAATATCCAACAAATTATGGACCAGCACCGACTGGTCAGAACAATATGCCCCTTGGACCGGGACAATATCCAGGGCGATCGATGCCCAATCAGGGTGCTCCACATTCACAATTTCCGCCATACCAACAGAGTTGGGGACCACAGGCACCGCAACCGGGTATGAATCATATTCAAGGGAAAAATGCTCCGCCGCCAACGTCCGGTTCGCCGCGGCCCTTGAATCATTTGAAGCAGCATTTACTGCATAAAGGTGGCTATGCTGGGGCACAGAGTCCAACACCGCCACAAGGTTATGTTAATGGGCCTGGTATGCATCCGCCAATGGGTCCTCCACAGTCTATGCAAGCACCTATGGGACCCCATCAAGGTCCACCTCGCATGCAGGTAAGACGAATGCCTTTTCAATCTACCGAAACAGTTTTCTAACAATCAATTCGAATCACAGGGACCTACCAACATGGGACCACCATCGACGACACTGCATCCAACCGGACCGCCAACCATGAACAGCCATCCAGATGGTCCGATGCCAGAAGCGCCGCAAGATAACGGTGTCAGTTCATCCGGTCCGAATCAAGTTCAGCCACCGCAACAACATCCAGTTACAGCGATCATAACAACCGGCCCGGACGGTGCACCATTGGACGATGCTAGTCAACAAAGTACTCTATCGAATGCATCAGCCGGTAAGTCATTTCACAAACATCTGTCTGTACAATTTCACTCAATATCGTTGCTCTTACATTTCGATTCAATAGCATCGGCCGAAGATCCACAATGCTCAACTCCAAAATCGCGTAAAAACGATTACAATCAAAGTCATTTAACGCCACCAAGTGCAACGCCGACACCGCATGATTTTGATGAAATGGGCTCACCAACATGGCAGCGAACAACTGCCAGTCCGGTAAGTTTCGAACAAACGTCCATTCGTCAGCGACGATCCACTCAATTCGCTTCTTTTTCTTTTGCTCGCCGCTTGCAGGTATTCAACAGCCATGGCCCAACTGATTCACCGACACCTCATCGATCGTCGAAAAAGTCGGATAGTTTATGTAAATTGTACGACATGGACGACAATCCAGATCGACGTGGCTGGTTAGACAAGTTACTTAGTTTTATGGAAGAGCGTCGTACGCCAATCACGGCTTGTCCAACAATATCGAAACAGCCATTGGATTTGTACAAATTGTATGTGTTGGTTAAGGAGCGCGGTGGGTTCGTTGAAGTGTGCAAGGTGAGTACCGACCAACTGTCCTCGTGGGACTGGCAATGCCTTGAACGACCACTCATGGCTTTGCCCATTTGATTTTAGGTTACCAAAAGTAAAACATGGAAAGATATTGCCGGTATGTTGGGAATCGGTGCAAGTAGCAGTGCTGCATACACGTTGCGGAAGCACTACACGAAAAACCTACTCGCATTCGAATGCCACTTTGATCGAGGTGGCGTCGACCCGATCCCAATCATTCAGCAAGTGGAAGCCGGCTCGAAGAAGAAATCAGCAAAACCAGTCTCCGTTCCATCACCGGGTAAATATCATTCGCCAATTGACATCCATCAGCGCCCGCCTTGCCCCCCATTCTTCCCGCATCCATCCCCTCTCCCCCTCATTTTATTCAATTCGTAACATTGTAGACGAAAATTGTGTGTGAAAATTTAAAATAATTAATTTTAGACGCTAATCACAAAGGTTCATCCAACTCACAAGACTCATTTCCACCACCGGGTTCAAGTTCAACGTCAATGGATGGTTATCCAGGCTATACAGGTGCCGCTGCTGGTGGTTATCCGCCCGGTAGTGGTCCTGGATACAATGAACCACCAATGCAACGTTCGCCGTCACAAAGTAATTCACAATCACCGCATTCGGGTAAATTACTTCATTTCTTTCTTTCTTTAATTTTAATTTTAAGCCAGCCCATCTCAGACGTATGTTGCCTTCATGCTGCCCTCTCTGAACGGGTGCGCCAGCATGAAGGTGGACGTCTGAATGGACGAAAATCATCAAAACAATTTTGTAAAATATAAAAACAAATTATGCAAAAATGTCATTCACAAACCTCCACCCAGCAAATTCATTAACTGCAAATTTAAGCTGCGCCATTTTTGTTATTAATTTTCGAATAATTTTGGGTTGTTTTTTGCTAATTTAATTATTTTTTTTCTGTGTCAAAATCATTAAAATTCATGTTGTTACTAACAAATGCTCTGCAAATAACTCATTCGGAATCGAATGAAAGTGATTCGACGCGTAGTGCCGTCCTAAACTACGTCCGTAGAGACCGTTCCAACTGAACGAAAGCCCCTAGCGAAATGCAAGATTCTTCGGAATAAAAAGAAACAAAACAAACGCAGATTCTTTCCTATTCGCCGCTCGCATCTAATAACAGAATTGTCCAAAACTCACATAGGTACTGCACCGCCAGCTGGTGAAAATATTAGTGTGAATAATCCATTTGATGATCCACAACCACGTCCTCCGCCATTTCAACAAAGTGCTCCCTTTCCACCGGTTTCGCGACCTCAAGGTACAGAAATTATGTTGTTTAAACACCATCTTGAATGTTATCAATTGGTAGCTTCCGTAGTAGCTTCGTAGTAGCCTACATTTTGTAAGAATCGTCCAGTCTTTGTTTCGTAGTCGTAGAAGTGTCACAATCATGAATCGATTGTGACGAAAACGTGTCACTGCACACATTCATGGTTTGCCCTTCCGCCTGTCAAAGCATCCCTTTTATCGTTAATTGACATTGACTAATCAAAATTCATTCATTCATTCATCAAAGCCAGGCCGCATCAAACAGCACACCTGCGTTAATTAACGATAAATTCCGCTTTGAATGTCAATTAGAATTTGAAAATTTATTTAAATTTAATTGTGTTGTTGCATGCATTAACCGAATTCATTTGCTCGTTCATGCGTTCATTCATCACGATGAAGTTCTTTGCAAAATGTTCTAGTTGACTCGCCGGTTTTTGGTGTCAATCGACCGGATCATTCATCCACGTGACACAATCAACGATCAAAAAAGAAAAAAAAAACAGCAAAAGACTCATCCACTTTATTGGGTCACGTTTCGGGTGACTGCATTTACAGCCCTGAATGTGTCATGTGTGAGTGGTCGGTTGAGCGAATTATAGCTCGTAAAATCAACGAGAAATGCGCTACGTGACAGTTTGCTGTTGGCTTGTCACAAGACTGGAGCAACATTTTGCACGAATTTCATCGCAAATTAACATTTTCACGTCGATTTTGTAATTTTTCCGTTGATTTATAACTCCTCTGCCGATATTCAAACATCAAACGAATGCTCATCCGCTGTCGTTGTCCTCTTTTAGGTGCTCAATATCAGGGACAGCAGCCGTACAATCAATACGGCACACCTGAACAGTATGGTCCGCCACAACAACAATACCAACAGAGTCAGGGTCCATTTCCGCCGCCAAATAGAACAATGTATCCACCTTATTCGGATGCAGCTGGTGAACCGTAAGTGACGGTTCGATTCAACACTGGCGAATGTGAGCTAATCAAGTGTGAATTCTTTCAGGACGATTCCATCATCTGCTCCAGCACAAGGTGGCGATCCCTATCGGGGATACGGATCTGGACCGCAGGGTCCATATCCACCCCCGCCACAAGCACCTCAACCACCAAGACCATATAGCCAGCCACAACCTCCAACCGGCACAGCAGCTGCCGCAGCTGGTGCTCCAGGACCGGCAGCCGGTGCTTCACCAGGTCCATATCCTCCACCGCCGCCCCAACAATTCGATTATCGACAACCCGATCAGGTTTGTAATTCAATCGCTTTCCTTTTTATTCGAAAACTAACGTGAATTTCGACTCCTTGCAGACACCGCAGCCACGAAGGCATCCGGATTTCGCTAAAGATCCACAATATGCCGGAGCACCGTACGGACAAAGACCTCAAGTTTATCGTAAGCATTTTGTTTGACTTGAATTGTCTTGAATTTTAATGAGTTCTAATCGATTTGCAGCAAACTGGCAAAATAACGCAGCACCTGGTCACTACAATCGTGGTCAATATCCGCAGCAGGGCGCCCCTCAGCAATGGAGCGGCCAACGTCCACCTGGTCCGCCAGTTATGGGACAGCCAGGCCAAAATCCACAATGGCCTGAACAACATCGATATCCCCCACAGGGCCAGCAGCCTCCATACCAAGGGAACCAGCAAGTAAGTTGCTCTCATTCGATCAATCGATGAATCTTGGCTAAACGTTTGCTTTGCTTTTTCAGGGTCCGCCAGCACAATGGAGCAGCATGGGTCCGGCTCCTGTAATCGGCAGTCCTAGTGCACAACGGCCACCACACCGTGGCAGCATGCAGAACAGTGGCAAGCCGCCATTCAATATGCCGATGCCACCACAAGGCGCGAAACCGCCAGTGGCTCAGTACGGAGGATCTGGTGCGCCGATCAAACGGGAAATTGTTTTTCCATCGGACAGCATCGAGGCTGTCACCCCGCTGTTGTATCGCCGAAAGCGGCTCAACAGAGGTGACATCGGCACCACCGATCCATGGAGAATATTCATGAGTCTCCAATCGGGTCTACTGTCGGAGAGCACATGGGCCTTGGACGTGCTGAACATCCTGCTGTTTGACGATTCCTCGATTCAATACTTTGGACTGAATCATTTGCCGGGCTTGCTGAAACTGCTATTGGATCATTTCCAGAAGAATCTCGGCGACATGTTTGACGTCGACGCTGTGACTGGACGCCATCGGTACGAATGGAGCAAACCATCGAAATGCACAAAACGCTCGATCAAAGCGAAACAAACGAAAAGCGTTTCGGATGAATGTGACGATGCACTGCGTGGCGAGGAAACTGAAGAAGAGGCCGACACAGCCGACGAAGATGACGAGAATAATAACGACATTGCCAATGATGGCGTCGATTTGGGTCAAGTGAATGAAGTGCCAAGTGCGACTGATCGTCTGGTCGTCTTGCAAGCGACCAACAACTACACGCTGTGCTCTCGCAAAGGTCTGCCGGTGAAGATCAAAGAAGCCGACGATGATATTTTCGTGTTGAACGATAAACGATTGTGGGACAAAGACTACGATCAAACGTATCAGTTCAATTCGACAGTCGGTGACGATGCCTGGTCGTTTGGTCAAACGCAACCACATCCATATGACCACATCATCGATTCGTTCAAGGGCGAATTCGTACACATTCCATTTGCTAAATACGTTAAGAATAGTAAAAGTGATAAAACGAAGCGAAATTCGACGTCGGTCAAGGTGCCGAATGGCGTTGCAGCGAAAATTGAAGCGATAGACAAAGCTGAGGCCACAGCGAAAGATGAGGCAGCCGGTGATAAGGCGACAAGTGTCAAGGTGGAGGACGACAAACAGGATGATGGCGAAAGGATTGAGAAGGAAATGGCGACCGAGAAGAAATCGGATGCAGAGGACTCGAATGACTTTGCCGACGATAAGAAGGGGGAAAAGAAGAGTGAGGTGACCGACATGGAGGTGGACAGCGATTGCCGAGAGGTCGACATGGAATTGGAGCGAATACCGAATGGGCCACAAAGTGGTGAGAATGCATCGGCTGATGATGAAAACAGCACCGATGACAAAAAATGCAATCTGAAGCGATCGGCTGAGGTGTTTGATGTTCGATCGACCGTCAACGATCCGGCCGAAACGTTGAAACGGCGCCGCGTCGGTGACTACGAAGACGAATGCTATGCTCGCGACGAAGCCACCTTGCATTTGATCAACGAGAACCATGACACGTTGGCCCGCCGATGTGTATGCATTTCGAATATTTTGCGTAATTTGACATTCGTACCCGGCAACGAGTTGGTGTTCGCCAACAACGAAACATTCCTAGCGGTTCTGGGCAAGATCCTGCTGTTGCATCACGAGCATCCAGTACGCCAGCAAACCATTCGGAATTACGATCGCGAAGACGACACTGACTTTGCGGATTCGTGCAGCAGTTTACAAGGTGAAAGCGAATGGTGGTGGGACTACCTGATTCAGTTGCGGGAGAACATGATGGTGGCCATTGCAAACATCGCCGGTCACATGCAACTGTCAAAGTTCGATGAGATAATCACGCGGCCATGTCTGGACGGTCTGCTGCATTGGGCTGTCTGTCCATCGGCCCATGGACAAGACCCATTCCCATCCTGTGGACCACATTCCGTGCTGTCGCCTCAGCGCCTCGCCTTGGAAGCGCTCTGTAAATTGTGCGTGACCGATGCCAATGTGGACTTGGTGATTGCCACACCGCCATTCTCGCGATTGGAAAAACTGTGCTCGGTACTTACACGGCACCTTTGCCGCAACGAAGATCAAGTGTTGCGTGAGTTCTCGGTGAATTTACTGCATTATTTGGCAGCGGCTGATAGCGCTATGGCCCGAACGGTGGCCATGCAAAGTCCATGCATCTCATATTTGGTGGCATTTATCGAACAAGCCGAACAAACGGCATTGGGTGTTGCCAATCAACATGGTATTAGTTTCCTGCGTGAGAATCCAGACTCGATGGGCACCAGTTTGGATATGCTGCGTCGTGCGGCCGGTACCTTACTGCATTTAGCCAGACATCCGGACAATCGACCGTTGTTCTTGCAACAAGAGCAGCGATTACTCGGACTTGTTATGAGTCACATTCTGGATCAACAGGTGGCGTTGATCATCTCGCGAGTATTATACCAGGTGTCACGAGGTGCGGGCTCAGTGTCGCTCAACAATGGGCCAGATTCACGGGCTGAGGCGAAGAAAGCTGCATTGAAATCGATGCAACCACCGCCGCAGCCACCAGCTGCAAGAGAAGAAACAAAGAAATTGCCAACTCCACAACCAGCTCAACCTCAGACGGAGAAGCCACCGGCGGAGAGCCCAATCGAGCCACCAACGGAAGCAACTAGTGCACCGGAAGTTTCCACGACTACCACCACAACAACGACCACAGCGGCCACAGTTGCTAGTCCAGTCTCATCGCCACCACCGGCACCTGTTACAGCAACACCCACTCCATCACCGCCCGCAATGACCACTGCCCCGCCAGCGACTCCGCCAACCATTCTCCCCGAACAACAGAACCTTATCGCCAAGGAACCGCCTGCCATTCAGGCCTCGTAATATTTTCGCTACAAGCTGCGCAGTGCTAATTCCAAAGTGACTGGCCCACGATAGGGCGGCATCTGACAGCCAGCCAGGAATCTGTGCCGATTGCTCTCGAGCGCGAATCCATTTCGTTGAAAATGGGCTAAAGATGAATAGAGTGTTCGCTGAGTCGAATGCGACTCAAACACACATACACACACACACACACACACACACACACACACACACACACACACACCCACACACACACACACATACCCACACAAACGCCCACGTACACCTAATGCAAAATAGTTTCATTAAATTTTTCTTTGTTTTGTTTTCTTGTGTTAATTAGTTAGTGTGAGACAGATGACAAGACAACCAAGTAAATAAATAACTAAAGAAATGAAACTAAATGAATAATTAATTGTAAATTAGGAGCCCATTTATATTAATTAATTATAAATTGCTATTAAACAAGAAGAAGAAGAAAAAAACAAACAAAAAATAGATCTGAAAATGCAAGAGAATGGATTTTCGACAGAAAAGGAAAATCGACAAATCGAACGAGTCAAACCCGAACTGGTGGCAAAGACAATTGGCGGTTGTCTCGCGGAAAGACATACGAAAGACTTGAACATTCGACGAAGAGGAGGCGACGGTGCGGTCAAAAACGTCGTTGGAGGTCGACGGCAATGGCGGCGGCGTCAAACGATTGTCGATGAAATTGATTGTAAATATTTTAACGGAAAAAATACAAAAAAAAAAAAACATTTGCGTTTGTGTTGCGACACGGAGTTGAACAAAGAATGAAATGTGGTTTAGTGGATTTTTACCAAAAGACAAGCTAATTGAACAACATCGCTAATTGAATTATCAAATGTAGGAATTATTCAAGTTGTGATTTAATTTTGAACGAGTCCTGATACACTGTGAATGACTCTGGGCCTCGAACGCAGGCGCTACGAATTCAATAAATGACCGGCGGCGGTCAATCGACGGCACGAATTCAGTTTATCATTTTCTTTTCATTTCTAAAGAAATTTAAGGAAATTTAACAAATAAAAGTGAAAAAAAAAATGTTTAAAAAGCAGGGATTGGATTTAGAATATTTTTGTTGCTGTTTTTTATTTGTAAAATAAATTAAACAAAAAGAGAAGAGAGAGAAAGAGAGAGAGAAATGATGTAAACAAATGAGAATGATGGAAATTAAGTCGACGCCAATTCGAATTCGAATCGAAATCGCTCGCGGCAAATTCATCAGAATATTTTCGTTTTGAGAAAAAAATGAAGAAATGTAACGTTTTCGTCTAAATGATTATCTGCAAGTTTATTTAATTTTTTCTAGTGCGTTCGCGTGCGCTGAGTGATTTGTATAAAAATGTTGCGAGAATAGAAGAGAAACCACAGAGAAGCACACGATGGAGAGAACGCACGTAGACAACAAGGATTAAAACTGAAGGCAACAATTGCCAGGGATGAATGATTAGCATGCAATTGTATACGTCTGAGTGAGTGACAGATGGCGGGGATGGGGCCGTTGCATCGACGAAAGCATGAGTTTTGTGTTTGTTTTTCTTTCGAGTTGATGGGATCGCCAATGGCATCGACATTGGAGATCTTTTGTGTGCGATCTTTCTGGTCAAAGCGTTTGGAGGGAACCTTGCGAGGAGCATTCTTTTCGAGAGCGAAAAGGCACTTCGGAAGACCGGGGCTAGTGAACGTATGTAATCCTCGTGTGGTTCGAAATTTTAATCAAAAATGACATGAACAACAAAATGCTGGATTAATTTAAGCGATTCTACGCGTTATGAACAACTAAACATCATCATCATTGGACACAAATTACGCTTAAAATATTATCTGCTAATTTCCTCGAAGTAATTTTATTTATTTTTTTTTCATTTGATTTTCCAATTTTTTTTTTCTTTTGTGTTTTTTTTCATCAAAATGAAATCATGATTTATTTTAGAGAAAAGTCTTGGAGAAAATTTAAATTAAATTTGTAGCAAAAAATTGAGAGAAAAAAGAAATGCGAGGTGAAAATAATCAAGACAACTGAAAATGCTGACAAATTCGGCAACAACAACAACAATGGCGGACACAAGTATTAGAATTGATGTTGCCGAATGGGATTTTATTTTAAGCGGACAATGATGATGTTGATTGACATTGAGGAAAATCGGATTATAGGATATAAACGTGATGTTTGAACTACTTAAATTTAGATTACGAAACATTTGAAAGAAGCATCAATGAGAAAAATGGAGAAAACTAACTAAATCGAAATAATAAGATTGAAAAAAAATTATAGAATTACAACAACAACAAAAACAACAAAAACAACAATAACAAATAGGGAGAAGAAATGAGAAAATGAATGAAAAATGAAATTCACGAAACAAAATGAAAACAAACTATACGAGATTTATGTATAAATATATGAAATTCAATTGCCCGCGATGAATCCCAAATGAAAAAAGACTTTTTTTTAAAAAAAAGAATAAACAAAAAAGAAAAATTGACAAAAAAAAACTAACAAAATTACTAAATAAGTCAAGAGTTTTGACGAATTGAGTATATTTATATATGAATGATTCAATCGATAAATCATGCAAAAACGTAGACTAAATTGTGGATGGAAAGGTGTTCGCTGAGAATACGACTGAGGTATCTCTCGATCGATCGATGATTAAATACACATGAACAGCCACAGACACCCATCTCCCTTCTCCCATACACAAATGATAAAGATTGAATGCGGACATGATGAGAAGAAAATAAATAAAAAATTTATGGATCTATTAGTAATTAGTAATTAAATAATTGCAGATAAATTAAAGTCTAAGGATTTAAAACAAAAAA
>JANSTV010059499.1:0-24799 GCA_027564135.1 Lestremia cinerea | reverse complement strand
AGAGAGAGAGAGAGAGAGAGAGAGAGAGAGAGAGAGAGAGAGAGAGAGAGAGAGAGAGAGAGAGAGAGAGAGAAACACGCTCACATATACAGTTGCCATGAAAAACAGTTTCTTTCGTGTTACAGACAGAGAGTGAGAATGATACATATGCATGTAGTGTTGGAATGCTGTAGAGGAAGTCACATCAAACCATCAAGTAGATTTTGTGCCAGAGATTGATGGACCGACAGTCAAATGGAGGCGACTTCTAATCATTCCACCAAGGTTTACATTGGACTGCATCAACCCCATCAATCTTTTTGTGGAAAACACGCATTATGATCTAACGATATTTACAAATGGACAACGAAAACGAACACATACACACAGAGATACACGGGGAGCAACCTTGTTCATGAAGATATTTTTGAGGAAACCACAGTGAGACAACTAAATGTTTTTCATTTGGTGAATGAATCACTACTCTGGAAAACACTTTAGCTCCAGGGAACTGGGGGAAATTTCATGAGATATGCATTCAGCTCCATAAATTTTACCCGTTTCCCGTAGATAAACGCACTTTTATAGATACAATGGCCATAAAAACAACTATTGGATTTAATTCTCCCGTTTCTACTTCCTGATCGTCGCTGAATAAATTAAAACACGTCTCTCATAGGTTGTTCGATCGAATTTATTCAGCGACGATCAGGAAGTAAAAACGGGAGAATTTGAACAATTTGGGTCAAGTTTAGCAGGAAACATGTGGGATCCAGTGGGATTCTACCGAAAGGTGGAAATTGCATATGGAGACGAGTGTGTGAAGGCGATGAAGACGGTGTCAAAGAACCCATGAGAGACGTATTTTAATTTATTGGATTTAATTTTCGTTAACAGCTTCGCTTCCTTGGAAATTTTTTGGAACAATTGCACAATTGTGAAATTTTCACTTGTTTGATGTTTCTTTTAAGATACATATGTGTTGGCCATTGAGAATCCTTAATTAACACTATAAGCTTCTCATTACCACTAAAATTATCGGCGGGCATGCGACTCATCCGGTGGTGTTTCAATGGGAATCGTTGAGGGGTACTGAAGCCAAATAGATAATGCAGAGTTTCATTCCTTTAACGGAAACCCGAGCCGTCAAAGAAACAGCATAGAACTAAGGGAAGAAGTCAAATATGGATCATGAACGATGGCAAAGTGCCATGACAAAAGTGGCTCAGAACGCTTAGTGGAAAAAAGCTGTGATCCAAAGGCTATTGCTCACTTTGCATCGAATCGGCGAACGGTTGTATTTCAATCGGTCGGTCATACGAACATCGTATCTATATCTATCTAAGACCTCATTTACGCAACCAGCCGTTATCTATCAAGTAACAACAACGACATGATAGAAAGACCATAAATATTTCAACAATGGAACAGTAAACAAAAAACAAGACAAGACATTCATTAAGAAAGGTACACATAAAATGCAGAGAAGACCACAGTCGAGCAAATCATTGAGACGATACAAACAATGAGGTAGTTTTGGTCGGATGGTTATTTGTGAAGGTGAGAGACGCGACAGCTAAATGGCCTTGGAAGAACTTTTCTCCATTCTGCTGCTAGAAATATTTGGTGAATTTTTCCTTGGGAATTTGGAGCAAGCCAGCAAGAAGTGGTCGCAGTTTGCTTGATTAAAATAATTCTGTCGAAAATCCCTGAGTAATTATGCGCTGTAATGAGGTGCTGAGAAGAGAAAAGTATCCAAAAAGAAACAATTTTTCTAACGCTGAACATTTTAAGCGTTTTTAAGACTTGCGGAGGCGTCACCTTGGATGGACATCATTCATTGAATACACAAGCAATTCACAGTCTCTTTAAGTTGTCTTTTGAGTGTTTTCCTTTTTATTCTCCATTCATTTTGTTTCTGTTGTTTTGTTTTTATTTGATTTTAATATAATTTTTTTTTACAAAAATTTAAAGCTTTTTTTTTACCATCTATATTTTGCAATAAACGTATTAAAAAAAAAATTGAACAAACATATTGACTGTTCGTTCCCATTATCTTTGTCTTGTTCTTTTTGACGCACCATTTATAAGGACACAAGGGCCGAGCTGAGTTGGATGCACATTATTCTCATGCGGGAGACGAGAAACAGACAAATCTTTCCCTTCCAAAGGGTTTACTGTTACCCGTCTGAGAAGCACGCGAAACAATCTCCAGCTCACTCATGCTCTATCAACGTCACAAAGTAAGAATAAATAAATATCAACTAAATAACAGAACAGAAATTATACTTGAACTAGCAATAAAATAATTAAAATCTTTTTTGTTGTTGTAGTAGGGTTTCTCTCACACGGAATCAATACAACAGTGAATCCCGAGTTCAATATACATATATAGTACTATTATATCCTTTTCCCTTTCATTAAAATCAAACCGAGAAAAAATGAAAAGGAAAAAGCGAGGAAAATTGGACAAGAAAAATGAAACAATGAATCCACGAATTGCACGTACAAGACCTGATTTTTACTCCTTTCATAAGATTTATTGCATTGGATAGTTTAATACTCTGCACAATAGAGGAGAGGGTGGGGTAGTTGACTGGCAAAGTGGCGAATCTTGAAATGCTGGATATAACGAATAAGCGTTAGTCGCTGAACACAAAGTATGCTAAGTACCAGTCGGAATGCCAGTGACTTGCGTTAAATTGTCATCGAAATCATCATCTTCTGAATTGTTGATGGCGAAAGATTGTGACAGGAAAGAAGTAGCTCAAGTACATTTTGTTGAGACAAGCATCACCCCCAGTCGAATTTCATCAATGATAAGTAGCATTGAAACTGAGAAAATCAAATTTTCGCAGGGGAAGCTCTTCGAAATCTAATAAAATAACGAACTGCAATTGAACGAGTCGAGGCTGAGAGATTTTGCGTCAAATTGCCTATCTCGGCATTTAGTATTAAACTGTCCAACTAACGGTTCAGATAGATATTTCCCGTCAGAATAATCACAGTCCATTCCGTTCAATTTCGATTACACGTATTACTCATTATTGTTATTGTGTTTTGGCTGTGCGCCGTTGCTTGCTCAATCAAGATGTTCTGGTCTCAACTTATCCTGGCTGAATTTCACAGTTTTTCACAATGGATGATATGATATTGAGTGGATGTTATTGCGGAAGACGACTTGCTGATGATTACGATTCTCAATGTGTCAAAGCTCAACGAATGAGACCAGGAGACTGAATTCACTCTGGGTTCCCTTACAACGTGCAAATATGACGATTGAAAAATCCAAAATGCGTTTTGGCAAGTCAACAATCTTGACGAGCTTATATGATACATGATCGCAGCCATATCAATACATAATACATTCGATACTTGCATCAATTTCAGTGAGACTATCGTAATTAATAATAAACTAAATAAAATAATAATAATCTATACTAATTAAATCATAAACATAGTTTAATATTTATAATGGTTATTTCGGAGGCTTCACTACTCACTGCTAGTCCCCTTCATTGATTATCATCTATTTTTGAACCTCCGTAAATTTCTCACCAAGCTCACGTCCAAGCTGGTTCCAAGCTTTATCGGAACGACGATATCAAAATAATAATGACAATAACTAATGTAATTAACAGACAAATGCCAATTAGGATTTTTTTCTGCAAAATAAAAGAAATAAATTAAAAATTAAAAAACTAAATTTGGAAATGAAAAAGTTAACTAAAAAGTAGGCTTTTTTTCAAATAAAACGAAATAAATGTATGATACGAGACAGGATTCCGTCTTCAAGCCTCGTATCTCGGTATGAGCTCAATCCAATTGAAAACGGGCCAAAAAAATAAAAATAAAAATAAAAATAAAAATAAAAATAAAAATAAAAATAAAAATAAAACAAAACAACTGTTAGTAAAGCAGACAACGACATCAAAAATGGTGCTGCAAACGGGCATACCTGAAAACATCAGAAAGCCTGCGATACGAATTCATTAAATTAGTGATTTTGAAAGCTTCATAACCAATATTGGTGTTAGCTAAAGTTTATTCCAATTCTCATTTAAAATGGGCTTGACGAATAGCAAATCCGAATTTCGAATTTATTCATTAGAATCGGAATGAATTTAAATAAGACGTATGCTCGATGTTGAATGGGTTGAGCTGTGTTTGACGGATGAAATTCGAGTTGTTTGAGCACATGTTAGCACTTTTTTTTTCTTTTTTTTTAAGGAAAACAGAGTTTCCACCTTGGAAAAGTCTCGGAGCGGAAATATGTAATCTGCAAATTGACGAATCGCGAAGCGAGGAAAAACTTGTGCTAAATGTGTCTAATGGGAGATTTTGTTCTGTATAGATTGGCCCAGGAGACTTGGAGTCCATGTGTGAACTGTAATAGACTAGTATTGTGAAATTGCATGAGACTTAGCCTCAGTAAACTAGTTACTTCGGCAAAATGTCTTCACCAGCAGAACGATCAAAAAACAATCAGAATTATAGCAACTAGCAACTCATCCCCCACGCGCAGGCACGCTCGAGCTGAAACACAATCGAATTCAACGTACTGGTAGCGGTACACCAAATAATTACATCGTAAATTGGTGGTGGACTAAATCATAAATATTATCAATCGAGAACGTTGTACCAGAGGTCGCGCCTGGCGTGTTATGACCCGAATGCCATATAGAAAATTTGTGCGATTTCGAGTTGAAAGCTTTCATTCTTGTTCTATTAGCTCGGATGTTGAACACACCCGAACATGATAATGGCTTGTATTGCGCCACATTTTTTCCATTTCATCTTTGGGAAAGTCCTCAACCGAATGACTTGAATTTAAACATTTAATCCATTCGTTAGGGGCGATGTTGGTTGTGAGCTGCTTTCTTTTCGAACAGACGTACAGAAAGGCGACCGACAAGAGTTCGAACAGAACAACTACTCGTGGTTCACCTTGTTTAAACAAAAATAAAAGTGTTTCAAGATATTTTGGTGTTTAAAAATTGGAAAAAATGCGGAAAGTCGCTTTGCAGTAAACATGGGTTATCCGATATTCGTGATGTCAGGTAGTTATATAATTTATCCGGGCGATTTTAAATTCAATTTCAATTCAATTTGCGATCAAAAAATTTTTTATTTTCGATGCCGAACTATCCGTTTCTCTTTTCACATCATGTCCATTTTTCAGTATCAGTTTCAGTACAAAATATTCAATTATTTTCGAACAAATTTTGTATCAAATGTTTTTCTCAATCTAGTCGTTCTGCGTTCTAGTTCCATCTGACTTGAAGCATCTCAATTTTTTGTTCTTGTTTCCATCAAGTTTTCATCTCGGGAATTTATGTTTGCCCTGCATCGGCGATACCAGCGTGTTGTTTTTTGTTTAAACATTTTTTCCCTTTTTTCCTGTTTGATTTTATTTTTCGTTTCAATTTATATTCTGTCATCGTCCCAACGAGCTTTGAAGTCTATTTCTGTATAAAATGAGCTTTCCCATTTGGTTGTTGCCGGAACGAGGCAAGCACAACACACACACGCACGCGCTTGTACACACACATTCACACATCAGTCAGAATCAATGGGTTTGATGGTGGAATATAACTTCCGTAAACAAATCTGGTTATTTATATGCATTTCATTGTCTTCGATGGTTGAGTTTATCTTCGATTGTTATCATTTGTATGCTCGATTTTTTGCTCAGCAGGCGTGGGTCGCCCGTAACTAGCGAGTCAAGAAATGAAAAATATTTTCCGCCCATCGTTGAGATGGGGTTGTACGCATAATTTTCAAAAGACCTTATAAATAATTTGAAATGAAACAAAATCAAAATGACCGAAAACGTAAACTAAGCAAAAATTGTCAGCCGTCACTGACAGCATAAGTGATAATGGCTTGGAATGGTAGAATATCTTTAGTGTGCAGATGATGATTTCCTGGCCGCCTTACCGCCTTGTTTGTGTGTGGGTGTGTGTGTGTGTGTGGTGTGTGTGTGAATGATCTCATTGACAAAGATTCGTAGATTATGATAGTGACGGCGACAGCGGTGGCTTTGGCGATGACGGCAATGAGCACGTCGTCAACCGTGAAGTATCGTCGTACACAATGGTGAACGAAAAGACTTCATAAATGGAAATTTTCAATACAATTTATTTTCAAGTAAGTTGTTTTGTCATTATAAAAGATCAAAGAAAAGCTTTCACGGTGTCACCAATACTCACTTCGCGACTTTCGTTATGGAGAGAAGTGAATTTTTCGTTTCTCACTCGCTCGCACATTCTATCCAGCATTTTTCCTGAAACTGTGTGCTTTAGGCTTTGATTTGATTAATTTCACTAACAATCAAACGAGTGTTGAATGGATTTAAAATCGAATAGTTCTGTTGTTTCACATTTAAATTACTTATGGGTCGGAAAAGTGACAATATCCGCCGTCAAGCGATATGTTGGTCAAGCTTTTGAGAACCTAATCCAGATTTTAGCCGGGGCTTACGTCGGAAACATGATTCATTCTGTCGAATGTCGTAATCTAAGAGTGAGAACCCACGACATTCACGGCGCGACAGATGTAATTTCGATATGTGCAACATTTTACCCTTTGTCCAAAGTGATGGTCATTTTGGATGGATGCTAAATCGATTACAATTAATTCATTAAAGTTTTTGTTGATTCGGACCATTTCCCGGCGAATATAAATTTTTTATTTTTAATGATGCGAAAAATGGAAATGATGTGGGCGGGAGAGCGATTTATTTTATTGGATGGTAGTTTTGTTCTGTTTGCTTTGAATTGCTGCTAACTATCGAATACCTGTCGAGCTTTTGATTGGTACTCCTGAGCTTTACCAAGTTCTAGACGTGCTCCACCAATGTATCCTCCGCTCGATTCCACATGATGTTCAATGCGATCGACCAATTCACCCTTTTGTGGTGAACGCCAATGTCAACGTGACAACGATGACGATGTTTACCAATGACGACGACACGTATGACGACGAGGTCGGTGTTTTTGAAGGGAGACATTCATTCGCATTGAAGTAATAGCAACGATGTGTGATGATAGTGATTCGCAATTGCCATTTTTTGTTGTTGTTGTCACATTCCACGGACAACCGACAATGATGAGCAAGACGAACAATGCGGGTTCATCGATGTGAGTGTATGTGAGATGTTGACGGTAGATTCATGTTGGTAGCAGTTGCGTTGTTGCCAATTTAGGTGACGCAGATTGATGTATTTGCCGAAAATACGACATCGAATACGTTGGACGTGTTGATAGCACCTTGAAGGAAATGGGTGGGAGTTGGTGTTTGTATGTGTGGGTGCATGTATGGCATAGAGTTTACGTGTATTAGTGAGGAAGAATTGTTTCAACACCGTTGCATTCACATACGCAATCACGATTGGATCAATTCGTATGGTGGTTTTGTGCAGGAAAACAATTTCGAAACGGTTTTTATGTGTTTTCGGTTGTTTTTTTTTGTAGCAATGCGTATGTGTATGTGTACATCGACATCAGTGTTTTGGTGAAGGGTTTTAGTATTTGTGAGTATTTTCGCGCAGGAAAATAGATATGATTTTTTTTTGTTTTCGTCGGTTTTGAAAGAGCGGGTGTGTTCGTTTTCGGATGATTCGATGTGATGGTGATGAAAAGTGTATTGTAGCCGACAAAACGATTGCCCGCATGACGTAATAACATGAACACATTCGGGTAGATCGAAGATTGAGAAAGTGATACACACATCAGATTGCATGCGTTGATCGTTGTTTTGATGGCAGCCAAATGTAGCCAAATATTCCAACAAATAAAGAACCATTCGAGGAAACACACGCGAGGCCAAACAAGGAAGTTAGAAACGAATATCAAGCACATTTAAAATGAAACGGATGTGCGTGTTTTGAATGCCAAAAAAGGATATCAAAATAGAGAAGTGGAAAAACGGATGGTTTGTATGAGAGGTCATTACAGAAAGAGCCAGAAAGTAGCCATGTCACCAGGTCGAAAGTTCGTTATAAGATATTTTATTGTTTTTGGTTTTGATCGTTTTTTTTTTTTTGCGCCATTTACCAACGTTACGTTTTTAATTTAAAGAGTGCGGTTATTGGTACATGAGTTCATTGAAACAACCATTTGCCACAGTACGTAAACATAAGTACACACCGATGAGCCCATCGAATGTGACAAACAGATCAACATTTAGTATTTTTTGGTAGAGTTTTCATCATTTTTATGATTCATTAGTTCCATTCATGTTTGAGTTAAGTGAACGTGGGTGACCAGGAGTTCCTCGAGTAATCGAGGCAGCGAAAGTTTTTTCGATTTTTATACCAGTTTTTTGTTATTTTTTATTTGGTTATTTCATAAATAATGATTTCGTATGAAGATTATTTAGTTGATTAGTTAATCGATTCAATGCCATCGACCGGTGAGCATCGTCAAAATAGGATAGAAGACAACACAAAAGATATTCACAGAAGATTTTCGTTATTGAATTTATTGTCATGGAAAACCAAATTCCCACAATTAATTTGATTGGCAAACAAATTGATGGTTTTTCGTTTCGTCATTGGTTAATGTCACAATTAAATTGGTTACAATAACAAAAATACAGTCGAATTATGTCCATAATAAGCCCCATTTGATATTGCGTTTATTGGTTTATTCGATATTCGAATTCGATACATGCATTTCATTTCAAAAACAAAAGCGTCAAGTTTTAGAACAATCAAAGCACAAATATACAAAATGACACACATGCAAGTTTTCAAGTACAATAAAATGAGCAACGAACATGGATAGACACAATTGATAAATAATTTTTTTTTCAGATTTTTGTTATTTTTTCAGAAAATAATAATATTAATTAATAAAAACGAATAAATTCGTAAACAGGAAGGGACATTCGGTATTTGATATTTGCGAAAGAATAGGAAATGTTAGTTTTTTTTTGGTCGTGATTCGGATTGTTCAACATTTGATTAGATGAAGAATGGCAATAATTGAGTTGAGATAGAGGAGAGGAATCGTTTGACAAGTGGGTTAGATGTGTAATAGATTGTGATTATTAGAGGTAGTTTTATTGGGTGGGCAACAAGGATGAATGGTAGCAGAGATGATGGTGGGGTTGATGGTGGGGTTGATGATGGGGTTGATGGTGGGGTTGGTGGTGGTGGTTTTAAATGATAAATTCGGATAACAAAAAAAATCACAGGAGGCACAATTCGGGACGAGCATAAGAAAAAAAGAGAACGAAACGAAAAAAATTGATTAATAAAACATTCATAAAGATAACTCACCCGACGAGCTTTGCTTTGATATTTGAGTGCTTTCTTAGTATCTTGAGTCGCCGTTTGAACATAGTCCACGGCATGTTCAACATGGTATTCTATACGATCAATCATTTCGCCCTGTGGTTGGTCGCGTTTGATGAGAGCGAAAACCAATTTAAACATTAGAATTTTTTCATTTGATCGTTTCCCTCCTGCATCGCAGCGACGATCTTTTTTTTGGATGAATTTGCAAACTTTTGAATGTTTTAATCATATTTCGGTCTCGGCTAAAATACGCTCATCTCATTCGAAGAGGTCCGACGAAAAAATACAACTCCAAATTCAGATATTTTCTCTTCGTCCATTTTCTTTGATTTGACTTCAAAACTAAGCTCTGTCAAAATTCATTTTAATTGACAGCCGAGGTGAACGTAATCGAAAAGGATGCCGTAATTATGATAATCTTGACTGGGACCATTAATAAAAATTGCCGAATGATTTAAGCCAAACATTCTACGATGCTTTCAAGCGATGGATTTCAAAGCATTATCTCTTACGAGGGCATTTTCTGAAGCTCGGCTATGTTCGATATGACTCACTTCAGTTCAAGTCCAAAGCGATTATTCATACTTGTTGTGAATTTCAAATTACAATATTTAAACGATAGAGCCGAAAGAGGTTGTTTTGTTTCGAGCGTTATTTTAGCTGAGACGCAAAATTTCATCCATCGACCGGTTCGTCGGAGGGACTAACATTTCCATTTTCCATATCAAATTTCCCCGCTTTTCGGGTATGATCCCGGGAAATGTTCAGTTTCGCAACATATTCGTATGGTCGACATTCGATTTCGATTTCGATTTCATCAAATGCGCGCGATGAATGTTTCAATCAAATCGTCCACGTGCTCATCTCGATGCAACAACCAGCGATCGATGCGATTATCTCCCGCATAGTATTGACCCTGACATCAAACCGCATATACTGTTCCAGTTCATCAACTGTTGATTATTGATAAACATATACATTACCTGGCTTTCGACCAACATAGCCATATCCATGAACATGTCATGCAATTCTCTTATTGAATTTTCCAACTTTATGATATCTGCATGCCGTGCTTCAATATCGGCCAGCGTTTGTTTAGCTTGATGTGTATCCATGATGATCTGATGGAAATCGAAAGCGAAACCATTAGATTGGAGAGCTTGAAGTTGCTCGCTTCATTGAGAATGCGAAATGTACCACCTCAACACAACGGTAAACAACTCATTTGCTTGATTGCCATCGAGTTTGTCAAATTTAACATTGTGTTTGGTGAATATAAAGATCAATAATAATTTAAATTTTTAGTGAGACATACGCCTTGCGTAAATACAGCTGAATTTCCTTGCTCTAACATTTCTTCCAATTCTTCATTTGTTGTCGTTCTACCAGCTATTCAAATAAAATGGTTGAGTAAATCGTTAATATTTCCATCCTGTCGACGATGATTGCGAGTATAAATGTTGCATTGGAAAATTCAAACTGAAATTCACATAAAAATTTCATGGGCCAAAGACAAGCGGGAAATTGAAGCAGTGGATTCAACTCAAATAATATTTCTCGACTTTTCCATGGTTTCTCATTTAACGAGAAATCTCGTTTAATAATTTAATTTCAACCGAAAAGTGATGCGAGCGAATGTCTGAGTTGGCTTTAGAAATTCTAATGGGAATTTCAATTGAACAATATATGTAATATAAACATTTTGATTCGTTCATACTTATTTCCAGTTGACGTTGTATTCTTCCTTTGCAACGTTCTCTGTAATCGGTTTGAGTTCTATTGTATTCTGTCATCACTTCAACGAATTTTCGTGACAATGTTGAATGTTGCGTTTTGCGTATTCGTAAATCAGCACTTGATTTATTTGCTTGTTCTTCTTGTTCGATGTTTTGTTCAATACCCTTAAGTTTAGTACGGACTTTGTTGGCAGTTTTCTTGATGTCGGCCATGAGGTCTTCGAGTTCTTGTTTTGTTTCTGTGGAAGGAATTGTAAAAAGGAAATGCCATTTGGAGTTTAGTCACAATAATAGGCAACTTCATTGAAAGCCGATTGGTCGACCATCATTCAGATCATGATCGGTTATTACGGTTTGCCAGTTTATCACTTTTGGTGATGTCTCAGTCATTGTTCTCACCAGCAGCCTCACCTACAGAATCGTTAAGATCTTCAGTATCCGATTGAAGCGCACACCCCTTCATCCCAACCAAATCGAACGAAATTGGCAAGTTAATGTTCAGGGGATTGACATGTCCGCAAATACACAGGGCAACTACCGGAAAACGTTTCAATCTTATTCTATTCATGCAAATTCGTAACAAAACAGATTGTTGTTGTTATCGTCTCCAAAGCAAACAAATGAGAACAACGAATGGAGTGTATTTGGTCTGCATTATCAATGTGAAGATCAACGAAGTGGCGATAAATGTCTGATTCAAATGATGGTAATGAATCTCTGATGATCTGCTCCTCTCGAGGGTTTTTCTTCACCAAAAGTTCCGGAATAGGAAGGCATTAACAAAGGTTTTTTTCGAGTCTCCTTGACATTAAAATTTTTCTGTGATTTTTCTCTCTATCTTTTCCTAACCTACATAAATGTGATTTGGATGATTCAAGTGATCCCGTAATAAGGAAGAGGGAGGAAACGTCTTATGGGCGCCCGATTGATTTAACATGAGCCGATCTCTCAAGTCCGAGCGACATCAACTCAACGCAAAACTCAAAAAGGACCGAAGAAAAAGAAAAAATGAAATGAAATGAGGGAATAAGGGAATATGAATCCATTATCAGGACAGTATGCAGCCAGCCGCATATGAATTCAAGGTTTCCGTTCCAAAGAAAATCAATACATAAATAAAAAAAAAATCGGCTAAAATCAATACATAGATCAAAGTTTATGGGAATATTGACGTTCGAAAATATGCATTTCTAAGCTGTTTGAAATTTCACGTGCGTTTAAGCCGAGCGACAACAGAACCTCAACGTAGAAATAGAAACAGAAAAATCTTCTAAAAGAAGTTGAAAAAGAAGGGTTCACTTCCCTAAATGAGGAATCTGTTCGAGAATAGGCACCAGAATGGGAAAAACAATATTTTTAGATTTCGAAAGGGAGAAAGAATCCATGAGCCATGAATTTAAGTTCCCACATACTGTTAACAGTATCATCACGACATGGAATGAATGGTTTGTCCTGTGTCACCCGACGAAACGATGTTCGAGTCCTTGTCGGACCAAAAATATTCTTCGAGCAAATTTGTCAGCTGGGAGATTTCGAATGTAGGATGAACACAAGGCTATTCAAATAACGTGCCTTCCTCGCCGCTCTTTTGGCTTCCGTTTTTCGCGCAGCGATTTTGTTGTTCCAGTAGGAGCGCTTCACCGGTCGTCGCCGTCGAATACAGACGTTTTGTCATCGTCGCCGTAGCATTTACCATAACCATCAACACCGTAGTGGTTGCGGTCGAGAGGTAAACGTTTTGTTTATCGCCATTGACGTTGAGCCAATATTTGCCGACGCGTCATAGTAAACACTCATTGCGAGTTTTTTCTTATGACTTACGCTTTGAAAAATATGTTCTTTTTATTGTTCTTATCATCGAGAAGCCACCCTTAGCTCTAATTTGTTGCTTTTCTTGTGTCATACAGCATTAATTATCGAATTTATGTAATTAAATGACAATTGTGCTTATATTTTCCCGATATTACCTCTCTCGTGCTGGAAGTGCCAAGGACGACAGTCTTTTTAATTGAAGTTTCTGATTTGAACTGTTATCGATTTGCGCTACTGTATCGTTAGTTCGCGCTGAGTGATTTTGACAAAGCAGTTCTAGGAAGTCCGTTTTGATAGGGAAAATGAGAAAGCAAATGTGATGGAAAGAATTTAGCGAAATCAAGTAGGTTTCAAACTCCTTGAATGCCTCTTACGTCTGTCAGTGGCTCATTCACAAAAAGAAAAAACGTAGCAACTAAACCACAAATGATCTGAATGACATTAGTTTTTGGATCGATCGCTGAACGCTTTCAATGTGTGTACTTACTCTCATCAGACTGTGGAGCCGATAAAATAGCGCTGTGTTTTTTCTTGACTTCTTCGACGTTGGCTTGAATTTTATCTATCATCTCTCTTATCTCCTCCACCTCGTTGAAGAAGTCGTCCATGAATCCATCTCGTCCTTCCACATTAACGGCAACATCGTCTGGCCCAACATCATCTTCATCACTTTGAGCCTGCAACGGGAAATCATTTTGCGATTGGTAAAATGGGAAAAAAGCCGAAACAAAACTCAACCAAAAATATATTCGGAAAGTACTCAAGGGGAGAAATTTCACAACGACGATCGACCGTTCAGACATCAGATGGAATAAAATCTCTATGCCATCACTATGCCTAGTAACAACAATACCAAAGTCAAACGAGCTTAATTAATTTTTAATTGCGCTTTCGTTTTTCGAAAAATGTCGTCAACGTAGTTTTCGTAATGAAAAATTCGATTGAAAATCAGAAAATAGAGTTAAATGGTTTTTTTTTTTAAATTTCATTAGAGATTGTGGCCATTTATAAAAAACAGGTATTTTTGCCCAATCTCGTTTTATATTGTTGTTAATTTTGATTAAGATTTCATTATTCCCATTATTTCATATGGGGATATTGTGAGGGAGATTCGAACTTTAAGGAAGTTGTAAGTGCGACGGATCATTGCAACGGATTCAAGCGACACGATCCGATGAATCTCCAAACAGCTGAACGAAGGGGCGTAGCCCTCAAACTCCCATCGACAGCTGAACGGAACCTCACCAGGTGCCAAGATTTCTAGAACCTCATCCTCGATAACAACGGCAACATCTTTGACAAAACCAATGATAAACTTGTCAATCGGTCTAACTCATTCGCATGCATCTCAAACATGAACCGTGCTTCGATGAATGAACTTTTTTTTGAATCGAAATTGTGTAGCAACATCGAGACAGGAATTATAGAAACGGAAATGCATTGAACAGCAAAATCAACAATTCGACTGACAAATCTCAATGATTGTCTCGGTATTGGCATCTATATTTGGTACTCGCATCAAGACATCACTTCTGAGATTTTCTGTACATTTTGGCTCAACAAATGTAACAGATATCAACCAATCGAGCATCCACTGATTTGAAAAATATGAAAAAAATTTCGTGCTATTTTCCTCGAATCCATTCAATGATTTTCGAACATCGATTTCAACCAATGAACAGGAACTTTTTCTCTTTTCTCTTTCGCTCTTCTATCTCCCATCCATTTCTGCTCTAGTTTTTCCGTCCTCTCCCGTGATGTTTTGTGCCGATCACGATATTGAAAAGTTGTTAACCATTTTGCGGTTTGTTTGGATTCAACCTCGTCTTGCGATTTCGCCGGCAAATCATCAATTCGGTGCTATCATTTGATATGTGATATTGTTAAAATGGGTCCTTCGATTTTGACAAGCGAACAAACGAATTAAGAAAAATACGAAGTTGAGACATACAATATATTAATATATTAATTCGTTGCCCGTTGTACAACCACCAGAAATAATAACATCTTAAAGTTTCAACAATCTTTTGACATTGGCCTGATCGATTTCATTGTATTCCAAAGATTAGAATTTTCGCTTGATTTTCAGTATGTCTTCGTCAGCAAGTAGATTTCGGAAATCAACTCTGTTGTGACACACTCTCCATACACATTTAAACGCACCTCGTTTTTTTCGTTCGTTTGATAAAATAGTAAAATAATTCTTCACATTTGCACCCGCATCGACAAAATCAACGCGCGCATCTTGCAAGGCTCTTCTGTAGTGCACTGTGCACGCATACAACGCACCGTTATCAGTCGCCCCGAGTGAAATTGCAAGTCTCAAATGATTCTCAATTGATTCATGTTTGCTATGATCAATGCACACTCAAATTTTCCTTGCCGAGTCTCAGCAGATTCAATTGAAATGCTATTTTCGTCGAAGAAAAGTCTCAATTTCAGTTTTGAGTTCACAGTGAAGAAATGAGACTCGATTGAATCCTCAAATTGAGGTTCGTCGAGCATTCAGTTCAATATTCTTTCGGTTCTAACAACTGGAGGCGCGTCCCGGTCCGCAGCGACCGAGCTGCAAATGATTTCCATGGTCTGAGCAACCGAAATTATTTCGATTTGCGCCCGATTTCACTCAGCACGGCCGGCCCGGTGGCTGGAAGAGTTTATATGTAGTGTAGAAATGAGACTCGATTCAAACCTCAAACTGCGGTTGGTCGAGCATTCAATTTGACGTATGTAAAGAAACTCTAAATCGCTCGTTCATTGAAATTCAAATGGTCACACTTCGGTATGGAAATCGCCTACTGTTTGCCGACTCTTGTTTTAATTGATTTTATTATTATTTTTCAGCAATAATGCTCATCGTAGTACAAATAATGGGTAAGGTATCGATTAATGTCAGCACTCGAATATGACGTAGTCAAATCACGATGCTTGTCCGTTTGAAGAATTGATTTTTTACTTCTATTCCATAACAATGATTTGGATGAATCGCAATCGCTGGTAACATCCTAGCCAGAAGTTCACTCGAGTTGCTGTCTGCAGAATGAGTTTCACGAATAATCAAATGCGTGTCGAAAGCTCTCGCCTAGTAATTATCGGATATAGGGAAAAGCTTTGTGGAATAATAATTTCGATACCAGACAATGTCACCAAGGTTACTACAATAGAAGGTTGAGCAATAGAAACTGTCGTTCACTTATGCGTGTGAGATGTCACACGCACACAGACACATTTGACAGATATGCGCTCAATTCATTGTAATCATTCCGCAAACTGAAGTACTAGAGTCGATCCGAAAATCTACTAAATTTGATTGACTGATTTGCAGTACATTCTTTTCATGTAGCGTAATGCTTTTTAATGTATGATTTAGTTTGAAAATTAGATTTTAGTACAAATAAAATTCCGGATGAATGATTCTGTAAGCTAGCCATCTCTTGTGAATGAATTGAAAACTTTAGTACTTGAACAGTGAAACGTGAAAGAGACAATATAATAATTATATGCTAGCCAACTTGATTTGAAAATTATTTTTAAGCGTTTTCACTCGTATTCTTCAAATTTTCACTAATGAAAAACACTATTAATTGCGCATGGCAAAAGTTGACAAGAAAAGAAGAACGTACTAGATTTCAGTCTCTATTCAGCATTCAGCGCAACTGAGTGCGAAGTCGCACGCATACAATCGAACTCTTAGAATGTCAAACCTTTAGTACATAAACGTTGCAATGTGACAATGTTATTGACGATGGGATTTGCGTTGGTAACCACCATGAAAAATTGCTTAAAAAACAGAATCAAGAAGTTGTATGTTACCGCTGCCAGATCTGGCCACAACTGCTCGAGAAGCTGTCAGTAACTGCTTCCGTTAGCTGACAGCTTCTCGAGCAGTTGTCACCAGCATCGGAAGCAGTTGCTTTCAGCTTCTCAAGCCACTCTAACTGTCTTTTTCAAATTGGATTTACCTGGTAGATAAACTCTTAGATTGAATAACGAGCTGATTCGCTTGCGTTAAACGTAAATACTTAATTCAAGCCCGGCTAGCCAAGCTTTCGATTTCTGTACCGTTCAAATGACTGATGCGGCTGCCATGACATTCACTATGGCACAAAGCATTGCGCAAACAGCATTCGCTGCAACAAAAATGCGATTCTCGTTCCTTTGTTTGCTTGAAATATTTTCGGCGTTTCAATAATTCATCCGGTCTAACAGCGGAAGAAAATGAAATGTGGAAAACTAACGACATCACCCTTGTCGTTGGGAAGAAAGAACATGAAAAAGTGTTTGTATATTAACGAGCTGTAAATAAATTCATGGTTTCGTACCGTACTTATGAAACAGAAAAAGACCCGCCGAAGGAGACGAAGGTGGCGAGGACGGAAAATAAATGTTTACGAGCGCAAAATTATAATGGCTCAAACACATCACATCTTATTTCATTGACAGGCATCGGGTCTTTCATGCCTTCGTTCCATGTCAGTGCGACGCCATCGCCAACCATCGCCAAATGTCTCAGTGGGTAAGATTGAGCGGATGCGGATGGAGTGCGAGAAATGTGTTGCTAAGTCGTTGACTTTCTGTGCCGATTTTTTTTTGTTTCTGTTTTATTTTCAACGTCTTTTTTGGTTTGGTTTGGTTCGGTGTGCCTTTCGCGTTATTGATTTTCACAGAAAAAAAATATCGGTGTAAAGTTCGAACGGAAACAGTATCATGCATTTTTTCCATTTCTGCTCGATGCCGATAATTTTTTTTCGATTTGCAGGTGTTCAAAGGAAACCATTTGCAATTGCATCTAACTGAGCAGTGACCATTACCGGAAAAGCTTTTCTCCGGATTCGACGATTAAATAAAACGTGAATATCCAACAGTGGAAAAATTTACAGCGGAGTCAGTTGATTGAAAATCGAATGAAACTCGCATCGAATGAGCTCGCCGGCTCTTCGGTAACCTCTTTTAAAGTTTATTGTCCTTTCTTTTTATCCTTCCATCTAAGCGGATTAGCCAGTCATTGGTTCTTGATCGTGGTTGTACTTATGGAGATTTCCTTTTTACTGTTCACTTTTCCACCGACAATCAAGTCAACGACCACTGAAATCTCGGTATCTTCGACAAGTATCAAAATCCGTTCGGATTGTCGACGTATTCAGTCAGCCATTGCAAATCAATTTCACTTTGCAATCCTAACGTAAATAACACTCGACTGACGCACTCATCAATACTGAGAAACTAGACACAGACACGCCGTTATCAAGAATTTCATGCTGATTCAATTTGCCGTTGGTCGACATATTAAATAAACAATGTGATTGCAATTTGGTAGAATGCAAAGGTCCTAGCCGCCGAAAGAAAACGTAGATGAATCGAAAGTTGCTGTTGTAGTGCCGTTGAATACATGTTCACCCGGCACGGAAATGAGATCTCTTTAATGAAAAGAGAATGACGACATCGAGGAAACAATCAACAAAATTTTCCAGAAAACTGAACGAACGAGCACGTGCGCTGGCACGATTCTCGAATACTTGTCCAAACTATGTATGTGTAACAACGCGATAACCACGACCAAGAATTTGGTGACGGCAACGAATGAAATTGATATACGGCCACAGTGAACCATAAATATTTATGGACATCAACACATTACACATTAACCAACGAAACAGTGGTCGATCGACATTGCCGCAACGATAAACACACGCAAATGCGAAATGAAAGAAATGATTTCAAACTTCATTTAAGGTGGACGGATGGATTTGCGCCCGATTAAGAATTTTGCCAATTTTCAACAATCTATTAAAATTTCAACAGAAAATAAATTTATTCAAAAATATGAAATATTGCGCGAATTTTTCTTTTTAAATTCTACAATTTCATCGGAAAATCAATTTTTTGCGAGCGGGCGCAAGCTCATCCGTTCACCTTATGATTCACGTGCCGATTTTCTGATCGACATGAAATGATTCGCTGATTAGCGATAATGGGTTTGAAATTCCGAATTCGCAACCGCATTCAGGGACTGGGAGAAAATGAGAAAGAAGAATAAGCCATGAGTTGTGGTGGTTTTTTTTTCTTTTGACAAAAAAGGCTTTCGCGATGAGAAACTATGCTTATGTGCTTTTTGGTTGAGGTTTGTTCGTAACTCAGGTTTCACTGAAGCCTATAAATTCCGTGTAATCATCTAAGGATAAAGACCAACAAACGAAAGCCACTGGTCAAATGATCTAGAAATCGAAAACCAGGAAAGATTTATCGAATGAATCAAAATGAAATAAAAAAAATAAGTCAATAAAGTCAAGTCAAAAAAATCTCTGGTTTCGAGGTTCGCCAACGGTAATTGTATGTAAATTTCAGAGAGCCAAAAACGTTGGAACGTTACTACTAATCGCCAGCTTCACGAATTAACACCTATTTTTCAATTTGCGACAGCGTTGCTTGTTCTCTTCGGTCATCAAACGATTGAAACCCGAGTATTGTCCTTGTTATCGAACTCTTGAACGCTCTTCGTCTGAACGAGATGAGAATACTTGTATCAATTTCTCTGCAAAATCAATGCACCAAGCCTTGACCATAGCAAGAATTCATCAAAATATGAACACAATTTCAAGAGAAGAGAAATGAAATGAGACAGCGTACAAAGAGATGCGTCCGAAGGGAAGCACCGAGAGTGTGCAGAATGAAGGCAGGGGGAAAAAAGGCAAAGAAATGCGAAAAAAAAAATTATCTTCGCGCGCGCCGTCATGGTGGCGGCGAAGCCATTCGGCAACCACGTCCAATAATTGATTCGATTCCTCAATCAAAAAGCAAACTTAAAATTAATGAGCGTGTTCGTTTCGTTCGTTCAGAGTGGTGTGGATTTTCATTGGGAGACGATCGGCAAATGCTATGATTTTTCAGATTGGTCATCAAATCCTGTCTGCACGGTCCAGATCTGTCACCGACAGTACTGAACTAGAATCGCTAAAAATAGAGTTATTGTTGTTGTTGTTGAATTAATCTTCATGTGAGGGACAAAATAAGACGAAATGTCTCGCCTCTTCGTTTGCTGTTTATTGTTTGTACTTCGGTGTGATTAAGGGGAGGTTATGGGTCCAATTGAAGTTTTTATCGTGACAGGGAAACTTGAATTATACGATGATGGTCGTCGCGTTGAATTGGTGCTGATGATAGCAGCCACGGGCAGAAGTGTACCTCGCGCCTGGTGAACTTTTTTTTGAAAATTTTCATCAAGAAATGACGGTAACACAACGCATTTGCTATGATTCTTGAAACATGAGTTTCGCCAATACACCAGAATGCCCATTCTGTCCATAGCTGCTATCATCAGCATCAACCCATCGCGAGAATTATCATCGTGCAATTCAAGTCCTCCTGGCGAGAAAAAAATATTTGATCGGACCCATAACCTCCCCTTAAGCAAGTTTTTGGAAAAAAAAAACAAACAAACCATTTACCATTTACCAAATGAAATTAACGGCAAAATCGAAATTCAAGTTACCGGGGAAAGAAATTCTAATAGAAAACGTAAGTTTGATCCGCGACTACGAAATTGCAATTTGGCAATGACATTTTGGCAATCAAGCACCCTTTGACATTCCGACACCTTCGACACATCGAGAAAATTCAACATTTTGTGCCAAATTTTACACCTTAGGTGTAAATATTATTCAATATCCGTCCTTATTGACGATTCAATGCTTTTTCGGGCGCATTAGAAAATTCACATATCTTATCTAATCTAAAAATTATTAATTAATAGCAATATTATGTTCGAATAATGGCCGTGCTCCTGACATACGTGAAGATTTATTCATCGTCGAATGTGCTAAGCAACATTATGGTGCGCTTATAGGACGTCACCATCGTGTTGATGTCGACGAAAAAGGCAAAAGGCTTCCCTACATATACAAATATCCAAGCGCTGATAGGCCTAAGAACCAACACAAAGTGAACTCCGAACCAAACGAAATGAAAAGTGACACATGGATGTTTGTAAAAAAAATCCGACCGCTTAGCAGAATGGTTTGGTAGTTGTGCTGCTGATTGCTGAATCAGCGCAAGCAATCGGTATGTGAGTTTGAATCATAATAATGCAAGAACGAAAAGACGTCACCGCTCAAATATCAAAGAATATGTTTTTCCATATCGACTGCGTTTCGTCAAAAAGTTTGTTCGTTTGCTTTCGCTTCCCTTTCATTCCAAAACAACGTTACCGCCCACTAGATTACCTCACCGTTTCTTATAAGAATCGAAAATGTGCTTCACAATTTGTTAGAATGTGTTGTTCACAAGGAATGCCTCAAAAGCTGACAGAAATGAAATGGATTCTTCATAAATCGTCATTGAGCATGGGTATGATATATATGTATGTGTTTTGAGGATGTCGAGGGGAGGTCGCAGTGTGACACAAATAGGAAATGTGAAATGTGCAAAACCGATAAACAATTTCGAATGTATGTGGCGTTGAGTTATTCACGAAGGGAGATTCGGAGCATTTGAATTGCTGTTGTGCTGTCGAAAATAAATCACAACGCTGAATGAGACTGCAGTTGAGTGAGCCGATGGAAATTCAAAGTAGAATCAATTTCAAAATATTGAACTGGGAATCATTCGGAGCGTGGTGTCTGAGTTAATCGTCCAACAGTTGCTACAAACCGTTCAAAACAAATCTGATTCAAACAAGACGAAGTTGGTGTTGTGATCTCCTTTTAAAAAAACTGAGTTCATTGAAATATTTCATTAAATTCAATAAATATGGTGATGCGATTTGTTTATTCTCCTTTTTTCGCGCCGTCATGGGGTTTGATTAAAATGAATCCGTTTGGAGAGTCCTAGTTGTCAAAGAACAGCTTCGGTGTGTTTGACTAAGTTCAAGCGAACGTTTGCGTTGGGCTCCAACCATATCTCTGCATAACGTGAGTAAGTTCATTCCTTCGGATTGAAACACGTTTCTCTGCTGACAGCTACTCTGTTTAATTTGTCGAAATTTTCATTTCTCTCCTTTTTTTTCTATCGTCGTCTCAGAAAGTCTCTTCGTAATACAGTCGTTCGACTGGTTCGAAGTGAACTTTTCAGCTGAAAGAGCCAAACGGAACCACTCAATTCAAGGCATACGTACTCTAAAATTCGCTGATACGCTGTCTTGATTTACCTCTATTCTCACCTTGAGGAGATAACGAAAATTATGTTAATAAAAGCTATTTAGAACGAACGCATATTGGTCTTCCAGACCGATGGCTTTGGCAGAATTATGGATATGGTGAGCTGTCTCGATTTCAACGCAATACATATTGTTCGAATTTGATCTGATCTGAACAAGTGACGGTTCGTCCAATCCCTGGGCAAGCTGGAGTAATTTCGCGACCCCGATTTTTTGTAGTTCAACGTATGTCAATTTCAATACCGAACAATCCGTATTTCATGGGTTATGGGTCGATAGGCCGGGTTCACCTTAACGGCATGCCAGCACAAACGCATACAAGCCAACCGAGCTCAATACTCATAACATTCGGTAAAACGCGTATTCGGTTCGAATGTCAACTGAATGATTAAAATTTTCAGGGAATAATTTTCAGGGAATAAAAAAAACAAATTTTATATCGCCGTTTTTGAATCGAATTTGATTCATTCGATTTAACAACTCGTGGAATTCAGAAATTGAATGAATCGGCTGCGTGACAGAGAAGAGAACCGTCAGTTTCGTTAAGTTGTTGTTCGATAACCAAATGAGTGAATGACGGCTAAAGTTCTTTCAGAATTGCTCAACTAACACACAGTGCCTCAACAGACGAGTGATTAGTACTAACATCTGTACACTGATGGGTTTAAATTAAATTAATTAATTAATTAAATTTATCCTATTTTCACTTGATTTTCGAGCTGAATGATAAGAGCGAAACTTATTGCTTTCAATTAAGATAAATAATCTAATTAATCAGTTGCCTGTTGACACCATGCGTTAAGTTGAGTTTTTGTTCGCGTTGAGATATTCATTACAAAATAGTCATAATTAGTTGAGTCGAGAATGTCAAATCGGTCTTTTCCCGCTGAATCACGAATCACGAATCAATAACCATCAAGAGAATATGTAAATCAATGAGTCACCCACTGACTGGGGAATTTTCGTGTGTGTAATTGGCCATCCGGCTCCGGGGCAAATTCGAGAAATGTCAAACAACGAATCTACCGCTAAAATGAAATAACTTTACTTCTGAAAAATACACGGCGAATTTCCCGCGTGTACTCCGTTCGACATTGGTGGATGCTTCTGATTTCAACGAGCCTACGATTGATCGAGTCAGTTGATGGGTGAACAAATTCGATCCGGAAACCGTAGTTTGTGTTGTTTTCAGTTTTCGATGCGTTTTCTTTGACAAGAGCATCGTTACTGCGGAGTTGCTGCGATGAGAACGAAATCTTGTGAACCGAGGCGAATCATAAGGATGAGCTTAAGACTTGCTCCAGAAAAACCCATTCAATGAATACCCTTCCAGAAATCGCCTGTTTCGGCCGCTGGGAAACGAAAACTCCAATATTTTATCGACCCAGGGAAAATGTCTGAGCACTTAATCGGCGGCAGTCGCGCGGAAGCACTCGCCAACCAGGACAATTTTCACTGGCCAGAATGCGAGCCAGGAAGAAGAAGTTCATCGGCCGGCGGCCATCTTGGATTTTTGCCTGTATTGGTATTCTTCGAACTGGGTAATAATGGAAATTGCAAAAGTGCATTTCTAAAGAAATTCGATGAAGAAAATCATATCCGTTGATGTGTCGAGAATGGCTTACCGGGAAGAAGAGTGCTGAAAATTGGAACAGCAAACCTACAGAGGGTTCGTTAGAGCCTTGAACAACGTTTTGCACTTCACGAGTACCTCGTATTTCGACGCACACGCATTCCATTTTCTTGGCGCTCACTGCTCTCGGTTGTGTAAGACATTTTTCTCTTGATCTCTCAGTCGGGGCTCCTTCGGTTCAGCTTGAAATATACCATATGGTTAACTGTGATTCCGTCGGATGCTTCGCAATTCTGCTCTTCATTTCTATTATTCGAGCGATTCAATCATTAAGCATCAAATGGTGTACAATCCGATATTGATACTGGTTTATTTTCTAGTGTGCTCGGTGTTGTCATTGCTGATGCGTGATAAGCGAATTTCTATTTCAAACGTCCTTCCGGCCTATCTTTCACCTCGAATTACAGGTCCTATGTGCGACAAACACAATTTTTGTATCGAATCAACTACTTATTCACATGTGGTAGTCATCTTCCAACTTTGCCGAGACCATTTTCAATCACAGCTTTCGTTATTATTCTATACCAATAAGCCATATTTGTTGGGGCTATGATAATTGATCAGTTTGCTAAATTCGTTCGCTACTCCATTCGCAGGCCAAACATCGCAGCCTATCCTCACCTGCGCGCAATGAATGCATACAAATTCATGTCCAATCCGTCAAGATGCGAATTGCCATTGCAAAAACGCGAAATCATTTCGTGAAGTCAATCACAAGACGATGTTCGAGTGTTCGTCAGCTCCCAAACGAAGCCGGATGTTATCACTGATCTCATTTACATTGGTATTCATTGTGATTGCCAGGTGTTGACTGATTGCTTGTTGTTTTTCGATGTTGCCATCTTGAAAATGACAGAAAAAGCAATAAACATATCGCGCGGTCGATATTCGACTCAGCCATTTAATTACATACTGTTCTTCTGGTTGTCTTTCGTTTTCTTGCCATTTCGCCATTTCCGAAACAGCCAATATTTTTCCACCGATTTACTTGTGGGATTCACGAGCAAAATTGGGTCGAATGGATTAGAAATTAGACGTGTCTTCCGAGGCTACGAGGTGTTGACCTATTAATGCTTGCCGATGCTATATTCGCCGATTTTTGTTCGACGATTGAAAATTAGCCGAAATCAACGTTGACCTATTGGAATGTTAGCCGATCAAAAATTGGCCGACCGGAAATTGAC
>JANSTV010059488.1:0-12262 GCA_027564135.1 Lestremia cinerea | reverse complement strand
AGGCAATGTGTGAATGGCTTTTCAAATATTTATATGTGACGGATTTTCTATGTTTATTCCTAGTTGTATTTTTATGAGCCGGAAAAAGAAATAAAATAGAAAAGAACAATAATATCAACACCATTAGCGTAGGACTAGCGATTTTTCCTTATTCAAAATCGATAAAAAAAAATTTATTTTGAAAACATTTTGCCTTTTGTTTTGTTTGAATTCCATTCCCCGTTTTTTTTCTCCCCACTTTTAAAATAGGAATTGCGATGGGAGGAAATTGACTGACAGGATTCCCCTTTGTTGACACATTTGATTTATAGAAAGTAATCCAACAGCAAACAGAAAGATCATTTATGATTAATGCAAAATAAATGAGAATTGTTCGACGACAAATTCGATAAATTTAGAATGAATTTGCGAAAAGTGGCATTCGATGTGGTGAATCGAAATCGATTGAATGGTTTGCCATTATCAATGGGAGGGAATCGATTGTAAAGACATTTTTAGCGATGAACGATTTGATGATTATTTGACAATTATCTGTCTGATGGTTGGCCCATCCTCCGGACATCAAGTCAATCCAGCCCATTTTACCTCGAATGTCGTCCATTCAACACAATGGCGCAATCGAAACATAAATCTGACTGACCCACCGCATTCCTTGTCGCAACTATGGACACCAGCCACAGTAACGTTGACCACTGAATGCGATAACCAAACTATTCACCACACAACATATAATATTCAACGAAATGAGATAGTCTCCCCATTTATTTTCATTCACTTCCGTTCCATTACGAATGAAAAATCTCTCATTCACAATCGTCTACACGATCTTCGTCGCCCATCAGTTTGGATGAAATCAGCGAGGCAGCATCAGTATCAGTGGCAACAGCACTGAGGCGAACAAAACAAAAAAAAATCCAGAAGAAAAAAAAAATCACAGTTTTTGCTCTCCACAGCTCCACATCGGACAGTTGAATGCAATAACGGTTCTATTTACTCCAAATATAATCTTTCATGATATTTCATTTTCCAGCGAGTGACTAATGAAATGTCGTCGTTGAATGTCATCGGATATTGCTGGTGTGGTTCCGTCTCATGGACATTTTCCGAATTCAGATCGTCAAAACAATAGCGTTGATCCCCAAAACCACCCCAAAATTCCGCCCCACCTTCAGTTATCTTTGAAACGGGCAAATATTCCGTCGCAGAATGGCTAATCGAAAATGTTGGAAAAATCGTCCAGTCAATCGCATGCAGACCGATGTGGCTTCCAACGCATCGAGTGAAAAAAGAAGATGAAGAAATGGCATCAAAGCCTCCCAGGCCCATCCCACACTTCCCTTTCGAAATGAAAGAGATTTCTTAAATTACCTTCGATAATGCGGCATTTTTATGTCGATTCATTGACCTTTCGACAAAACACCGAATAGAACATCATCATTCGACTGATTAAGATATCGTTTTGGGTCGATTTTGTGGGGTCGTTGTTATTTCGCCTCTTCTTCTTTTTTGTGTATGGCCTCCGTCAATGTCGTCAACACCATCAACCGTTAGACCGATGACGTCGTTGACATGATTCGAAAGGTGTGCACGCAATGAAAAGCAACATTTTCCGAACGGAGAAATTTCCACATAAAAAAACCGAGACTAAATGGGTCACTTTCGATTGATGAATGAATGCGTTACGCATTTGTCATTCGAGATTCATTTAAAAATATTCCTAGAATTACACCCTAATTGACGTCCATTGTGTCAATGTAATGCCATCTGTTTGCGCATCAAACGAATTTCATCGTTCAAATATTGACACGAAAAATGTTTGTTTTCCAAAAATTTCGCCGACGAAGCAAACAGCACAACGGTAGGCGACATTGATTCCGTGCGTAAATGCCTCGTTTTTTAACCCCACAAAATTGGTATCGATAAAAACCACTTGGCGTTTCTCAGCAGGTTTCTCATGCGACAGACATGCGATCGGGATTATCCACCGTCTGTTGAACGTGGGTTAGAATCGTTGAATGAATGCATTATTGCAGTTTATCCTCGAAATACCCAAAGAGACCGTCAGTTTGTTGACACAAGCCTTATCAACGACAAAGAAAAGCAATTTTCTTGCAATTTTCCTGCATCTTACCTGGGTTTTCCCTGCAAAGTAATGGATCAACGATTATGTGACGATTGCTGCAGGTGCTTTCATCATTTTGATGCTAAATGCATCGTTTGTTATTCGGTTCGTATGGACGATAAGGGATTTACGTTACGGCATTGACGTTAATGCGATCGACATCGATTTGCGGTTAAGCTTCCGTCCAATGTCGGAGAGCACATTACCGCTTGGATGGACATATAATTGGATCGATACAGCATCCGTCCTAGCACCCTTTTGCAATTCAATTCGGTCAATTCCTTTCATTCATTCGAGCGCATTTGCCACTGCAGAGGTCATCTTCATTTCCGACACACACACACACATATAGTAACTCATCGTGAAACAGTGAAATGCCAAATGTGACAGTAAATTTTCAATTTTGTAGATTCTATTTGCAAATTCAATTTAATTTAAATTCGTTTTCCCCTTCGACAAATTTTGTTTATATTGAAATTGGTATTTACTGAGAGACACACAGCATTTTATTCCAATAAACAGACTGACTGCAATGCCTTATCGCATTGCAAAAATTCTCGAGGACTCTGTCGGTGAGTTGAAATCGTTCAGTAAACATAAATATTTGAATGGAGATGCTCGTCAGATGTCTTGTGTTCCGAAAGATAAAGAATGAAAGGAAACAAATTAAATAAAATTGAAATTGAAATCAATCAATGATGTTCAGTGCATTCAATGATGGATGTTTTGAAGCGAGGTCATATGTTGATGGCTCCATTTTGAGGATGAGCGAACTCTGAAGTAACTTGAAGTTACTTGAAATTACTTGTTGAGAAGTATTTGCGCTTAAATATTTGCCAGACTCATTCGAGGAGGTCTTTTTTGGGAGAAAAAGATCTGTTTGGAAGTTTCGAGGATGCGGAATTCTCAAAGAACATCTGAATCTGAAATGACACCCACTGCGTCCTTCAGCGAAAGAATCTCATTCGAAATGGAATAAACTTTGGTTGAAAAGAGCACGAAGCACGTGAATAAAAATAAACATGATTTGTGTTCAACAAATGAACATGACTGATGCGAAATGCATGCTAGCGAATGGCATCGAGGGATGAGAATGGTCCATTGGGCGATTAACTCGTGGTTCAGGGACGGATTAACGTTTCGTTTCAGAGAAATCGCAGTCGAGTGTTGATGATGGCTGAGGTGATGGTCATCGAAAAATTCACGGTCATGTGCTTTAGCACAAGCACACACTCACACACTCAAAGAAGCACACACGGGCGATTAATAATGCTTGAACGTAATAATGGGATCAAAACAGCATATGAAACGTGATGCACCGTTAAATAGGTTTTTCGTCATCCAAATAATATTTAATGGCTGCAAAAGTTTCCTGGAGCTTGTCTGCCACAGTGAATCGTTCTGCAAAAATTCCCGGAATCCATTTGCTGTTGATGTCAATTTGTTGCATTTCAAAATGTTTCATTGAATTCTTGGCAATTCGACTTTTCGAAAATGCATTCGAGTTTGTTTCGAGCAAATTATCTCATCAATTTGCTAATTGTTAGGTGAGCTGCTGGCAGCAGCCTGCTGTTATTAGGGATAATGGTCAGTGTGTTTGGGAGGTAACGGAGACGAAAGGAACGATTCACTGACTTCTAAGTCTAAATTTAGCGTCAAATGACAAGTGGAAACCCTCTGGGGGAATTCAAAATGGGGGAATGAAAGCAACAAAGAAGTTGAAGAAAAAGAACGAGAGATGTTCAGCCAGCGACAATGTCCTTGAGTCGTTCACTTACCTGAATGACACAATCGATACAACCATTGAGTCTGCCCTGAAGAGCTGAAACAATAACAAGAATTTCGAAAACGATTTGAATTTCAAGCACCTTTGATTAATCACTTAGACACGGAGCGTAACAAATGAAGTGAGTTTGAGACCAACCTTTGGATCCGTTGTGTGTTTGTGTGTGTGTGTGTGTGTGTGTGTGTGTGCGTTGGTTCATTCAGCATCGACACTCGACTCGAGGACAATCCACCCATACATTAGGCGCACCCACACACGCACGCACACATGCAAACTACGACCTCTGTCACAATGCCAATACGAAACGACGATTGTCTCCGGACTCATCCATCAGACTTGGATAAATTTACATAAAATGATAAAATGATTTACGATGCAACAATAAAAATAAAGTGTTTTCGTATCGTCGTTTCATTTTGTGGCGGATTATGTGACGAGTGAATTGTGACTGGGAAGCGCATTGCCAAAATCACTGGATGAGCGAGACGCTGTGGTTGTTTTGTGTGTGTGTTTGTGCGTGTGCTTGGGAGTGGGTTTGTGTGTGTGTTTTTGCACGTGTGCGTGCGTCTGTGCAGATTCAATTATGATGGCTTATCAGTCAAAGCATATCCACGGATTTTTCCTTCCGTCACATTGGTCCCGAAGGCAATCACACGTCGATGAATGGATGTGTGCACGTTTGTGTGGGTGCCACAATCCATGCAAAGTGACACCTTTTCCAAGCCGACATGAAAAAAACATTAATGGAATCGTCTTAAACTTATCGATTATCCGAGCTGGCAATGATTAATCATTATCTTGATTGTGGCACATTCTTTTTCCGCTTTTCTTTCATCGTTTTTGCATACCCCATTTCCCCTTCATTTCGTCGCCCGCATACACACACAGTGACGCTTAGAAACGCAGCTTACTCACAAACACCCAAAGCAAAATGAAACAAGCCAAAGTTCTTCGAATCGAAAAATCAATTTAATTCACAAAAATATATATAAAAAAAGAGAAAATAAAATAATCTGTACATACATTTTTCACCTAACTAACAATCACATTGGCCTTCATGTCTAGGGGGAGGAGAGAGAGTAGGATAAAGGGACGGGTTCACGTAGAATGTTAATTGACAAAACAATTTCAGAGAATCAAACAGAAATCTGAAACAAAAATGTTTGGCCTTCGACGATGAACTGTTGATTGAGTCGACGCCGCTCCTGGAGCTGGTTTTCATCCATGAACGCGTGCCGTTTGGCTTGTCGGAATCTCATCAAACCTTATTGTGGGTCCTGTTCGATGAGCGACTGGTCACCGTTTGCTACCTCTGCGGTCGCCACTTGGTCTCGCCATACTGGCACATGAGCACCTTCTTGAATGCTTGCCGAAACACCTTGTTGAAAATCGTGTAGAAAATCGGATTGACCATTGAACTAGCGTAGCCCAGCCAGGTGACAAAGTCAAAGACCCAGTGAGCGATTTTTGCTTCACAATCGCCGCACATAATCGGTAGTAGATTCAACACGAAAAACGGTGCCCACAAAATGACGAATGTGAAGAAAACGACACCCAACACTTTGGTGGCTTTCTGTTCCAGTCGAATGATGCGGCCGTGACGAGCGGAATTCCGTGAAATGACACTAGAGTTGCGTGAATGATGGGAGCGTATGGTTCCGCTGCGTTGAAGCAGACAAGAAGTGGAACGATTTGACTGCAAACTGGTTTCTGCGTCAGTGCCGCTGGTGCCGTTGTTTGTGTTGTGCTGGCGCACGGTGACCGATCGCCGAAGGGGTGAACCGGTTTTCTGGGGCAACAAAGAGGTTTTTGTTCCGCCAAAGCTGGACTTGCGATGCGAGTAGGTGCGACTGGTGTCCCAAGTGACCACCAAGTTCACTCTCGATGCAGATCCAACGATCTTTCGGATGGGTGATGGACCAGCGGAAGAGTTTGACGCACGGCCGGGCTGCGGAACAGCCAAGTGATTCAAAGCTGGTGCTGAACGATTCCGGATCGCTGCCAAGGGGACGGCCATAGTTGAAGGGGAGGTGTGGGGCTTACCAGGTTGCGACTTTTTCGCTTCATTCAGATTAGCTGAAGATGATTGATGTGGCCGAGATAGCGAGCCAGTTATTTCCGGGGACTTCCGGGAGCCCATGGGAGATGCTCGTGTTATTGGCGGGCGAATACACGGGGATTTCTCATCCAATTTTCCCTTTCCGTTGTCATCCTCCTCGTCCTCCTCATCCTCTTCACCTTCTTCACCTTCTTCACCATCTTCTTCTTCCTCCTCCAGCCCCTCCTCCTCCTCCTCCTCATCATCCCTCACCACCGTTTGGCTTTTTGATTTTGCCATGCTGTTCTCACGATTCTTCGTTTCCTTTTCCGGCATCGATTCACCGTCACAACAATCCTCATCATGCTGTTCAATACGCGGCAAACTGTTGAACCGTTTACGTAACGACGGCGATGGCGTATTCATTTCATTCGCATGTGATGCTCGACGTTTCTTCAGATTACGTCGTCGTTGCGATGCTAAACCACTGAAAATGAAAAGTGAAATTTTGTGAAAATCATTTTTGGGAGAAGGAAAACACTCATTTCGCATCATTTGAATTGTGTCTCATTTGCGAAGCTTTCGCAAGCAAGAAAATGGGGTAAATGCGTATAAAACTACCTCAAGGCAAATGATTATGTCGACGGTTGTCGCTACTTGCCGTGCGGCACACATCACACGCAGTTTAATTTTATTGAAGCAAATAAACTAATAAACTTTTGATGGGCGAATCGTCTCCCGGCGAATGATTTCAAAGCTCGCTTCAACTCAAATCAGCTCACCCACACCACCACCATCAGCAATCATCAACAACACCACCATCGGCAACCATCATTCAATTCACATTTTCATTCATCATTTCATTGAGATGTGTCTCATTAAATGTTTCACAAAATATTTACCAACTTGATGACAACACAGATGATTTTTGTTGTTGTAGTTCTTGTTGTTGTTGTTGATGTTGACTGTTGCTACTCGTGGAAAGCACAGATGAGCGTGCGCTGGGGTGAACAACGGCGGTGAAACACACGGAAACAATGTAATTTAATACAATTTATGAAATTTAATTGAAACAAACAAAATGAAACGAAATAATATGTTTCAATAACGCAATAGCATACGATGCGATGCCAAGCGTTGAGTAGAGGGTGGGTTGGAGGTGAAAACGGAAGCATCAGCCAGAGATGAAAAAAATAATCATTTTCATCGAGATTGCTTTGAGATTCGATTGCGTAGTTGATTGTGGGCTGCCGAGTGGGTGGCTGGGATTTTAGGATTTAACACATTCATTGGAATGGCATTCGTACTCGGTATTAACTGAGAATCAAGTGAGCTCTGAGCGATTGTCAGCTTAACTTGAATTGACTGGGAGATTGTCATTCAGTCGAATATCAATTTGCTAAAGCCTTCTAACGGTTGACTGAGCTTGTCAAAGGCAACGGGTTGATTCGATATCAAAGTGCATTCTATGATGGACTCCATCCAGGCGGATGTAATTCCATTTCGTTCCTTAACCAAATGCACGCTACTGAAGACTGGTAAATGATTTCAAAGAGACTCATCGGAACAATACCAAAGCTGAATGAATGAATGGAAATGGAAATGGAAATGGGAATGGAAATTGAGCAGAGAAAATTAAATTAATTTTTACTCTTGCTGTCCGTTTTCTTCCTCTCATTTCTTTCCGTTCCGCTGTTTTGCCATTTAGAAAAATGAATTATTTTCAAGATGCTCTCGCCCGTCGATGTTCGCCTGAGAAGAGTGCGCTTCAAAAGGCGTTTTCCGCGAGATTTCAACTGAAAATTGTTCCACTTGGTTGATTCTTCTGATGCAAATAGCAGGAAAATAGGTCTGACATCATCGCCCAGCATTGGGTTTTTCTGTGGGAGTCCCATTCTTTTTGCTGTGGCAAAAGTCAACGGTTGTTCGTAAAAAACAGAATCTGGGCGACGCGAAAGGAATGGACTGAAAGCGTCTGGAGTGTTTGGAGGCATTGTGTATCGGCGACGATTCCCTGGTGAATTCCCTGGTGATTGATACTGTCGAACGTACAAGCAATATGCCGACTTTAATTTCGATCCGGTTGAGAAAGGTAAGCGTCGCACCGCGCCTCGAATATTCAAATTTCAATTTATCAGAGAGCTTTTATGGGATTCGATGCGGCCGATTGGAAATAAATCTCGTATTTTGATCGAACGACAGGGGAGGACGCCAGTCGAAAATTTCGCTCCCCTCCGTGGAACGGTGAGTCACTCGTGACGGTCATTTGTCATGTCGCCAGTAAGTGATTGGAGAAAATGGCGAAGAGGGCTTTTATGACGAAATCGTGAATCATAAAAGCGACGTTTGATGCGTTGTCTGTTGAACAATTATGGCCATTTCGGGCCATAAACAATCCAAATATAGATTTTCGAATGGCGAAAAACCCACTCGATGCGCACCCACACAAGCTCAAATGTCGACATGCAACTGAAATTTTCTGAAAATAATCACACCGTTTTGTTTGCCTCTTGTGCAAACTCGATTCAATGGTGCGTTTATCGAGTTTGCGGAATCAAGTGATGCATCGGTCGGTTGAAGTGGCGAGAAGTGTATGATTGATTGTCGATGCATAGCACGTTTTCCATGCTGATGATTTGAACAAGGCGAATTTTGAGCGAATTCGAAACCACATTCATGCATTCCGATTCGCCAACCGCACACTTCAATTGTAGCGAATTCAATTCACAATGAGGTCGTTTAAGAACCGCAGAATTTTCATAATTCATTGGCTCGAGTTAATTGGTACGTACCTGATCTTCTTTGGAGTTTCATCATCACTAATGGTGAATAGGGGTCTCTTCGGTGCATCTGATTCCGAACCGGAACCTGTTAGGGCTGAAGCAACTCCTGTTGAAACTGCGTCTAGGCCACGGGACAATTTCAGCATTTCCGTTCCGAACATGTGTAGAGCCGTCATTGTTGATGGGGTGGTTTCGGGAACGCTGTGGGGGGAGAGAAAGAGCGGGGGTTATGAGTTCCGAAGCTCGGCCAAAGTGGATATGGAAATGGGGTAGTTACCTTGAATCCGGCAGCCAAAGCTCGTGCGTGTCCAAAGTGGACAAATCCGTGTCAGTGGAATTGGCGGAAGTAGCGTGATTTGGCGTCGAGGGTTTGTTGGACTTAAGGAATCGTCGCCAAGGGGATGGTCGCTGCACTGCCGGTTTTGAACCCATCCAAGGTGACCCATTTGTTTGACTTCCTCCCAAACTTTGTTGCTGATGCGCCAAAAGTCTCACCGTCAGACAGTACGTGATCAACATAACCCCAAGTGGAATGTAAAAGCAGACAATCGAACCGACAAACTTGTAAACCGGATCGGGAATCTGACAAGTGCGATCCACCAGAACGGAGGCATGATCCTGTAAAGACAAATGATGGTATTCAGATTTCGATTTTGAAACTGTTGAGACGGAATTGGACCACACTCACCTTCGAGTACATCAGACTCAGCGGTGAGCTCATCGCAATCGACAACAGCCACACAAACACAATCTTCAATGTGACCCGTTTGCGAGTTTTGTTGCGGCCGAACCGCATCGGATACCTCAGAGACAAATACCGATCGATTGATATGGTACACAAATGCATGATGCTGGCCGTGCAGAACAAAACATCCAGACATATCCAGGCGAGACAATGTTCCGCGCCGAGCGGAAAATAACCTGAAATGAAGCGAAATAAAGAAAATCGATTAGACACCGTCAGACTGGTCTGTGTTTCTCGTTTCTGTCGCTTGGCAATTCGTCCCCACACATTGGCCGTTTCATTCATCGAACAATGTAAATTCCATGCCGTGCCGCCCAGTCCATTATCTTTGGTTCGCTCTTGGCTGAGACATTGTTTCGGCTTTGGTAAATTGTACAATTTACAACTTCAATAAAACATCGTTAAATGCGCACGGCGTCTTATTCAAACCGAACGACTCGAAATGGTGGCAACGGTTCAATGCGACGGACGGACGAATGGAAACGACAAAACGGTATTTTTTTCTTGCTCTCTTCTTTCGACCAAAATGTGAAATATGTTTTCATGTCGCATTTTATGAGCGAGTGCTTTCGTTCGAGTAATGAATGCCCGAGCGTTTTGACGACAATGTTAGGTCCATCGCATTATTGCAACTAAGTCGAAAGCCCACGACTTTGAGTGGGCGAATCAATGTGAAAACCTCCTTTGGCAAAGCCGATTCACTTTGATGATTTTCCCACATTCCCGCCGGCCATTCACTGTTGGATCAATTAACTGCCAGTGGCTTCTGTTTCTGAAACGAAACGAGACGAATACCCCCAATCGAACCACCAAAGGCACATTGCGCTCGCCCATTCCCACTCATCCATTTGACCACCTCGGCAATGCAAACACAACACTCTGTTTGGTTTATCTCTCACAATAAACGACAACGACAATGCAAACACTCGACTTGAATGGTTTAATGTCGTCCGGACGGCCGGCCAGTGTGTCGAATGGTGTCAATAATCACATGAGGTCGAAGAGTATCCGATTAAAGTTGGCAGTCGACACATGAAACAAGATGTTGTTGAGGCAGCACACCAAACAAGCATCCATGCCATTGTGTGACGACTATCAAACACCACCACATTCCCCTATCTCCATTACCCTCCTCAACTTCAATGTTGCCACGTGGCTGCTCATTTTGATGGAATTATCCTCAATTTCAATTTCGGCACTGCATCCAGACGACCTCATCTCGAAACAGGTGTTGTGCTTTGATGCTTCAATTCGATTTTTTTGAGTTATCACAACGAATTTATTAATTTTCCGAACCTGAATCGATTTCCATGGACGAATTTATGGTCGAGACTTTGCGCAACGATCGCATTGGATGAAACGAGGACAAATCGAAATCATCATAAATCTTCAAGCCTTTTCCCTTCAGTGTCGTTGTGCCGCTTATTTGGGCTTGTGTGTTTGTGCGTCCCCAAACACAATAACAAGAGAAAAAAAGTAAAAAAAAAATAGGAGAAAAAAAAGAAAAATAGAATCAAGTAGCCATTAAATGATCGGCCATAAATTTTCCAATCAGTTTGCAACGATGGTCGACCAATGAAGTGGAAAAATCACACGACAAACCTTTTAGTTTCCATCGCTTGATTCGCTCGAAATGACGATGTCGTCCTCGTCACCGTTACCAACTTGATTATTTCCGAATGCGAATGCCAGCCAACGGTGGCGAAAACGGAAACGAAGCAAAAATATAACCGTTTTTCTTTTGTTACGGCTGTTGCTGCTGCCGCTGGTGCCGTCGAATATGATTGTGATTGAAATGCTGTGACCGTCGATGTCAATTACTCATCGGACGATTCGTCGATCGTCATTCCCTCTACGTTTTATTTTATTATTATTCCGTTCTGGCTTTTGCGAGACGAGTGTACCATCGAGTCTCGGATAAAACACGTTGCACTTTGCCCGGAATGGCTGAGCAAACAGAAATTCAAGCCATTCAAGCCATTCAACCATTCAGAGACTCAGACGATGCAAGCAATTAATGAAGGTTTAATGAGTTAAGTGGTTTTGCGAAGCGATGCAATTGAATTCACCGAATGGTGTTTGTCGCACGTTTTGCCATCGGCCAAGTACCATCTGGGCGACCCAATTCGCGGAAAATGAATCATTTCGAAAGAGTCCGAGTGAAATTTCAATCTTCGGTTTGGCGACATTCTAGGAAGGGGGAGGGGAGGGTTGAGGGGCGTATCAGAACGGGGATTCATCTTGCATCAAAGCTCCAAGTATTTTAGATGCTTGCGGATACTCACTTGGATAACCTGCCCTTAATAAGCCCCCCCTATCCGACCCTCCCCGGCAACACACACATTTTGAACTCTTTTGATCCGAAAACTTGTTCAATTCAAATTACTTGGGCGAGAAGTTTCAAAGCGTCGGTCACGTCGTTATCTCATTTTGGGATCGTTACGAAGGTCGCCGGTCGTTCGAATATAATCAACTTGGTGTTAATATTGGAATGGGTGGAGCACAATTGGGTAACCTCAAGCCAACAGCGGTAGCAATCGAAAATCAATGAGATGTTAATTGATGCGATGATTTGCCACAAGCGAATATTTCGATTCGATTTTAATTTCGATTCGGTGCCAAAAAGTGCGATTCAACTTCTTGTTTATGTGTGTGTGGGTTTGTGTGCGTGGCGCTTGTGTAGTTATGCGATCGACATCGCTCGCTTGTTATGTTATTGGTGCTCATCGCGTTCCATTTTCTTTTTATTTTCTTTGGAAATTAGCGAATTGTTTGAAATTGTACGCTT
>JANSTV010059477.1:0-12263 GCA_027564135.1 Lestremia cinerea | reverse complement strand
CACCACTCACATCCATACCAGCACGTTTACCGCAAGCACTTAGAGTTTGATTCGCCAATTGATTTGATTGCCATCACGAGGGGACCGTGAATCTGTTCGATGCGACGCGGTCTCCGCAATACTAATCCATTTCTCATTCAAAACCAAAATCGATTTCTAATCCGTTCCAAACATTGCCAGAAGGGGATGAATTGGGATTTCGACTCAGCGATAGCAATCTCGATGAAGAAATTCTCGATTACGACGATAATTCCGAAGAGAAACCCGAGAACAATGTCAATTCCGTTCGGATACGCAATGATTTTCCCGACGTATGGATTTGGGAGCTGTTGCCCAACAGTAGGTGCGTCGACTTTGATTTGAATCGCATGCTAGCATTTACGGTTTGAATTTAAGCTGTTGTCCATAGAGTGCTTCTGTTTCGCTACCCCCAACCCTTCCCTCTGAGTCGTCGTTCATCGTTTTTGCCCGTTTGTCTTAATTACGTGTGAATTAACCGAAACTATTTCGCAGCACCTGCCGCAACGACATTGTCGCCATACGACAATGAAGTCATTCACGGAAAGGTCATAAGAACCATCAAAAAATCTGACATTGGACCAGCACATGTACTTAAGACAAATACGCGTCCTCCATTAGCCGGACCATATGCCTTCAGTAGAATTCCAAAACCAGTTTGGAGACATCCTCGAGTACATCTCATGCATGATCTTAGCGATACTTGGCTATTCGATAGTCTCTCGTCTGGGTAAATATTTTCGATTTGTTTTTTTTTTTTGCTCGTTCGCTTTCGTTCGTAACCAAACGCATCTCACCTATGATAACCGCTGGACTCGTTGACTCCTGGCTCTTTAGGTACGAAAGTACAAATTACTCAATCACCTGGCGGAAATGCTATTAAACACTGGTTGCGCACTTGAATCGCTCATCACCTTTGGTGCCACTCGTTGTGACTAACAGTAGTTGGCTGAATAGCGTGGTGAATGCTAGATGCGCATTCAGCACCTACTCGACAACTACATTCATTCTAGTTAATGGCTTTGCCGCTTAACTCAATAACAATTGCTCGAAGCATAACCAACCATACCGCTTTTCGACTTTAAACACTGCATGAGCGATATTCTCGCATTCTAAAATGTCCCAAAGAAGACTTTAACGCGAGCAAATACCTCTTCAAACAGCCCTGAAGGCCGCACCACAATCCACAAGAATGTGCCAGACACAATAACGTCGTGGGTGATAACTGGTTTCTCGATGAACGAGGTGAGCGGTTTGGGTTTGTCACGAAGGCCAAGCAATCTGGAGGTGTTTCAGCCGTTCTTTGTGTCGCTCGATTTGCCATATTCAGTGAAGCGTGGCGAAGTGGTTGCCATTCCGATCGTAGTGTTCAATTACATGGACAAGAGTCTGGATGCAGAGGTGACGTTGCATAACGAGGATCAGGAGTTCGATTTCGTGGAGGTCAGCAATGAGGTGACCGAAAAGCCAAGTGAGTGTGATCTCCGATCGAGCTTCGGCTTCGAATGAAATGCTTTGTTTGCGCAGGAATCGAACTGTATCGACGAACCAGAGTGTCCATTCAATCGAATGATGGGGCTGCCACTTCGTTCATTATTCGACCGAAGAAAGTGGGTTTGCTGACAATTAAGGTGACGGCAACGTCACCACTGGCCGGAGATGGCATTGAGAAGATCCTTTCAGTTGAACCGGAAGGCGTGCCACAATTCTTGAGTTCGGCCATTTTGGTTGATTTGCGGGGACAGTCTTCCTTCGACACGAACTTTACGTTCGACATTCCGAGGAATGCAGTGCCTGATTCAACGAAAATCGAGATTGCGGCTGTTGGTGAGTATTACTGTTTGGTGAATCGTCAATCGGAAGTAACGCACGTTTTTCACAGGTGACATTCTCGGCGGAACCATCAAAAACCTCGACAAGCTCATCCGGATGCCGTACGGTTGCGGCGAACAGAATATGCTGAATTTCGTACCGAACATCGTCGTTTTGAATTATTTGAAAGCGATCAATTCACTGACTCCGGCTGTCGAGACGAAAGCTCGCAAGTACTTGGAAACGGGCTACCAGCGTGAGTTGTCCTACAAACACGATGATGGTTCGTTCAGCGCTTTCGGCAAGTCCGACACGAATGGCAGCACTTGGTTGACGGCATTCGTCGCTCGGTCGTTCAGTCAAGCAGCGGCTCATATTGATGTGGAGGATAAGGTCATCGGAGATGCCCTCAGTTGGCTCAGCAAGCTCCAGGCGCCAAACGGAAGTTTTCCCGAGGTCGGCCAAGTCATTCATACCGACATGCAAGGGGGCTCTGGGCGTGGAGTGGCGTTGACCGCTTACACTTTGGTCGCATTCCTCGAAGCCAAGGTAAATTCGCAGTGTGATGCTCCAAGAATTGCGGCTTACTTCTAATCACTTTCAGGACAAGCTGCCGGAATATAGCAACACCATCAACAAAGCAATGGACTTTATCGTTCGAAATCTCGAAGGAAACGATGACATCTACGCCTTGGCTGTCGCAGCCTATGCTCTCCAGTTGGCCGAGCACAACGCCAAGGACTACATTTTGCAGACTTTTGACAGTCGCGCATCGTTGGCCAGCGATCTGAAGTGGTGGCAAAAGCAAATCCCAAAATCCGATGAGAAGAACGTTTGGTACAAACAGCCGAACTCGCTGAACGTGGAGATGACAGCCTATGGCTTGCTAGCGTTCTTGGAAGCGGGTCTGGTCACCGATGGGCTGCCAGTCCTAAAGTGGTTGCTGAATCAGCGTAATGATCAAGGTGGGTTCCAGTCGACACAAGATACCGTCGTTGGCTTGCAAGCATTAGCCAAGTACGCCGAACGTATCTCCACAACGTCCAACAACGTGCAGATCGTAGTGAAATACGGCGAGGGTTCAGAGAGTCGGATCAATGTCAATCAGGACAATGCGCTCATTCTGCAGAACTACGAACTACCGTCGACCATTCGAGCAGTGAACATCAGCGCGACTGGCCGAGGATTCGCTCTGCTTCAAGTCGCCTACAAATACAATGTGAACGTAACTGGCGCTTGGCCAAGATTCACGCTCGAGCCGCGTGTCAATCGAAATTCAAACCAGGACTATCTCCATCTGACCGTTTGCACGAGGTAAGTGCATTCAATGCCGTGCCCCTCCGAGCAGTCCGAAAATTCTTCGAATATTTTCAGCTTTGTTCCCGCCGGCGGTCTCAATCAATCCAACATGGCCGTCATGGAAGTGGCATTCCCCAGTGGATTCACCGCCGATCCTGACACCCTGCCATCGCTGGAGGCTTCACAAAATGTAAAGAAAGTCGAGACGAAAAATGGCGATACCGTTGTCGTTGTTTATTTCGACAACATCGGCCGTCAGGAGCTCTGTCCCACACTGGATGCATTCCGAACGCATAAAGTGGCCAAGCAACGACCAGTTCCGGTGACCGTCTACGACTACTACGACAATTGTAAGCCTTCAATCGCCTTCAAACCGATCAATTGTCCCCTAATCCAACTCAATTTCAGCTCGCCGCGCTCGCCAATTCTACAACGCGCACGTCTCCACCCTCTGTGACATCTGCGAGGGCGATGAATGCAGCAACAATTGCGAGGCACGTGCCTCCCGCCAGAGTGCCGGCATATCTCTCTTCGAGACTGAAGGAAGGTCCGCTGGAAATTCCCTGCAAATCATCTTTGCTTTGCCTCTCTGTTTGTTCTTCGGCCATTTCGTGCTTGCTCTCCAGTGATTTTCACATTCCGCGCTCACCGTCGAAACAACTTTAGTCATAATTGTAACTCTAAACGTAATACGCCAAATAACTGTACAGTGACTTAGCTGATAATTTGAGTGCTTTCAAATAAACAACTAATATCCAATCGATTTTCATTCCTCGCTTCGACTCGTCAGCGGAATTCCCCTCTCAACTGTTTCCTCTCACGAAATACAACTCGAAAGCAGCTCCAGAGTGGATGAGTGATTGTTCGTCGACTCGTCGATGAGAACGAGCATTATGTTTGAGCGTAAATGCAACAATCCAAATGACAGACAAATTTGACAGATAACGTTACGTTGGCGCGCAAAACAATTGCATCAATCGGTTGTGTTTGGCCACGATTTTTTTTGGTTTTCTTTGTTTTTTTTCTTTATTTTTGTCATTTTTCTTCGATATTTCCGTGATTTCTTTTGTTCATTGAATGCTTGCGTCAAACGGTGGTCCTTCGCTATGTCCTGCACGTCTGATGAGATTGCCGCTAAGCGGCGAATCGCTTTGGAACGATTGAAGGCCAAAGAGCATAATCCGACTGCGAGTAACGACCCATCGACAAGTTCCAGTTCCAGTTCCAGTTTAAATGGAAAAGCCGTGACGAGTCCGACATCGAAGCCGAGCGTATTTTATGGTGCTGCGAACGGCAGCAAAACCACAGAGTTGTCCAATTATGAAAACAAAATCAAGAGTTCTAATTCGAGCAAGACGACAAATCGAATCCTGTCGCAGCCATACCCGAGAGAGAATGCTGGCAAAGCAGGGAATGGCAATTCCGCCAGGGATCCTCAGCCATCGAAATTGGCACCGGTTTTCAAGAAAACAGTGACTTGCACATGTTCAATGGTTGCTGCGGACCGCTTTCAGGTGGTTCAATCGGGTTTCCATCAGAAATTAATCGATGTTTTTAAGAGCATTCCAACGAAGAGATACGGTTTGTTTCACTCGGCTCGAATTAAATTCACAGAAATTTAGGAGCATCTCTTCCAGATTTGCCAACAAAGATCTGGTCGTTCAACATCAAGGACTATGATTTGGTTCAGCAACGAGTCGCTGCCTTGAATCCCGACGTGGTTATCGGTGCGCTGCCGAAATTCGTGATGAAACTGTTGCTCAATTCAACCAAGCCGACGCTGGATTATTCTTGCTTGTCGGCCATTGAGCCCGGGTTGGCTCTAGCATTGCTGCCATTTCAGAAGGACGGAGTCTGCTTCGGTATCGAAAAGCAGGGCCGATGCATGATTGCCGACGATATGGGTCTGGGCAAGACGTACCAAGCGATTGCCATTGCGGATTTTTACAAAAACGATTGGCCATTGCTGATTTGCACAACAGCGGCCACACGCGACACCTGGGTAGAGAAGATTCGAACGCTGCTGCCGTGGGTGCCGTGCCAATACATTGCCTGCATGACCGCCACGTCAGAATACTTTGGTGATGCCAAAGTGTTGGTCGTGAGCTACTCCTTAATGGAGAAGAATTGTGATAAATTGCTGGCTAAGAATTTCGGTTTCATCATTTTGGTGAGTATCGCCCTGAATTCCACCTACGATGCTTTTACTTACTTGCTCTCTTCCAGGATGAATCTCATATATTGAAGAATTTCAAAACGAAATCCACGCAAAATGCGATGCGTTTGGTGGATAAGGCCAAACGAATTGTTCTGCTGACCGGAACCCCGGCATTGTCCCGCCCCTCGGAGTTGTTCACCCAACTGCAGATGATCGACTCGAAATTCTTCAATTTCAAGGAGTATAGCACCCGCTATTGTGCCGGAAAACAAACGAATTTCGGATGGGACGCTTCCGGCCAATCGAATCTGCAGGAGTTGAATGTGATTTTGCAACGAAGATTCATGATTCGCCGCACGAAAGAAGAAGTCGAATCGGAATTGCTACAAAAAAATCGCGAGACGATTATCCTAGATGCGAATTTGGTGTGGGACGACAAGGACGACAGCAGCAGAGACACTGTGGAGAACATGAAGGTTTACTCTCAGGATTTCCAAAAACTAAAGGGGAAACAACGGGACGAAGTGCTTCTGAAATACTACGCGGAAACAGCCCGCGTGAAGGCAAAGGCGGTTTGGTAAGCAGTCTCTTGATGAGTTATCGGCTCGCCGACTGACCTCCCTTCTCCACTTCCAGCCACTACGTCAAGAAAATGGTTCGCGAGAATATAAAATTCATCGTCTTCGGCCATCACAAGTTCATGTTGAACGCAGTCAGCGAGTGCCTCACGAAAATCGGGGTGGATTTTATGAGAATCGATGGATCCACTCGAAATGATCTGAGAACGGTGAGTCAGTGGCCGACACTTGGAGGATTTTTCGATTGAAACTCTGATTTTTAGACGCACATCGATCGATTTCAAACCAAAGATTCATGTCGGGTTGCGGTGTTATCTTTGAAGGCGTGTAACGCCGGCATCACTTTGACAGCAGCAAAAATGGTTGTGTTCGCGGAACTGGACTGGAACCCCAGTGTAATTTCCAGCGAAAAGCAATACCCGAATCGATTTCACAAATAACTCTCTTTCAGACTTTGGCTCAGGCAGAGTCGAGGGCCCATCGAATCGGCCAATTGGACGAGGTGACTTGTCGATACTTGCTCGCACAAGGCACAGCCGACGATATCATTTGGGAAATGCTCAAAAGCAAACAAAATGTTTTGAACAAAGCCGGTCTGTTCAATGAGGATCTATCGGATGCAGCTCATAGCGTTGCTCCAGCATCGGTGGGTATTTTTCTATCTTTCTCCGAGAGGAAATCACGAAATGGCTTCGTTTTAGGACTTGAACAACACACTCGATCGATACTTCGAAGGCTCGAAGCCATCAAATTCATCAAAAGATAAGGAGAATGACTCGCCAATCGCCACCGACACCGTTGATAACAACCAAAACGAGTACAAAGACTTGCTCGATGACAACGAAGATGACTTGGCACTAATGGACCTGGACTTCTGAACCAATGCACTGACAGTTGATCGAAATTACGTCACTGTGAACCAACGGAATGAATAAAATGTTATTTTCTTTACTTAAGAATGCTTTGTTTATTTTAACATCACGATGAATCATCGGTAAAACCCCACACAGGAGCCTCGAAAATAAATTTGAAACAGAAATTGTGGGCAAACATCCAATGGGCGATTTCTAATCGAAAATTGATGAAAATCGCGATGAAATTCCAGGCGAGTTAATCTTCATCTTCGAAGAGCATTTCAACCAAATCGGCCTGGGAACAGCGTTCACCATCCAATCGTTGTGGGGACTTCCAACGCAGCAATGTTGGTAAGAAGACCAAATGAGTGCGTGGGTCCTTGCGGAATGGACAGTTTGGGTCTTTCCAGCTAAAAATCAATTCAATCAATCAATTCAATTGCGAATGACCTTCAGAGAGCAAAGTTGAACTTACTACGGGCGATCGCCAACAGTCACATGCACAAAATGACTGTCTTCAGAAGCCTTTTCCAAAGCAGCCTTGATCACTGGTTCGGCTTTGACGCAGTACGGGCACCAGCTCTCGCCAGTCGACTCCTCCTTACCGCCGCTGAACAGCACATGAACCGCTTGTCCAGAACTTTCCAAACCTTCGACCAGCTTGGTGAATTCTTCATAACCAGTAACATGATGCTCTTTAACCATTTTGGTTCGGGTGAATTGCGTTGTTTGACAAAATTGACGAAAAGCGCTTCGAAATACAGCGAGTTTGGATGCCAGCGTCTGGAATAATCGATTGACAATGAATAAATCGGTGGCGAAGATAAAGTTTATCGGTCGTACGCTGATAAAATCGAAGAGCCGATTAATAATGAATCGCGCGGAGTGAATTACAATAAAAACTGCTTGTTGGACAACGATTACCGAAACGAATGACAGATACGCTGCGTGATTGATGCACCGCGTGTTAAGCACGATGGAAATGGCCGCAGCCAGCTGTTTGTTATGACGTTTGACGTTTGCTGACATTCGTGTAATGGAGCTAGCTTTGAGGGAATTTTTGTGATTTTGTTTTGATGATTCTTCACTTTATGTAATTCGCGATAATTCTTTTGTTCGATTTGACGCGAGAAGTGAATTTCACGACTGGATGGCTTTTTGGGGTGCTGTTGAATGACAATAGTTTCGCTTTTTCAAAGCGATATTTGGTGTTGGTAAAAGCGACCAGTTGTGTCGAGCATGTCATTTTGATTGTCCTCGGTCTTCAGAGAATGTAAATTATCGAATTGCTTGGAATCGGCCAATTTTGTGAGTTTTGATTTGGTTGAACGACGGTTTAGCAGGGAGATGATCAATCAATAATTTCCTACAGATAAAAATGGCTGAACCGGCGGAGCGAATTGCAGGAAAAAGCAAGAAACAATTGCGAGGCAAGCGAGCAGATTCACCGTCACCGTTCAAGTGCGCTCAGTGTGGGCATGAGTTTGCCGACAAGCAGGAGGTTCTCGATCACATTCTGACCCATTCGACCACCGTGCCTGACTTTCATTGTAAGCAATGCGGCAAGACTTTCAACACGCTGAAACAATATGAAAAGCACTGTGTCCTCCACTCGGATGAAAAGCCCTTCCACTGTACAATTTGTGATAAACGGTAAGCGAACCATTTGTCACGCCATCAATCCACTCTGAATAAACTGCTTGCCTTTCAGTTTCCTGCACACTTCAACCTACAACACGCACATGATCACACACAAGAAGGAAAGACCATTCCCTTGTAGACTTTGCGAGAAAAGCTTCTGTCACAAATACAATTTCAACATTCACATGAAGATGCACAACAACGAACGGAATCACCAGTGCAGCGAGTGCGGAAAGCAGTTTACTAATACGGCCGGATTGACGCGACACAAAATGAGCCATTCGAATGACCGGAAATACCACTGCACAATTTGTAACAAGCGTTTCCTTCAGTCCAGCCACTATCAGCGTCATCTTAAAATCCACACCGGTGAGCGCCGGTACCAATGCGACGTCTGCGGCCGGAAGTTCATCGTTTTGTACAATCTGCAAAAGCACATGGAACGAGGTCATTTGAGTTTGACTCGCGGCCAAGGCGAGGACTTTGGCAACACCGAGGAGAATGAGGAAGAGACGTTCAACATGCCGACGGTCGTTGCGAAATCCACAGAGGAGCCCAGCAGTGACTCACTTGAATGCAAAATGTGCAATCGGAAATTTAGCAGCGAGAAGCTACTGAGTCGTCACGTGAAAATGCACAATTTCTGCTGTCCGGTGTGCAAGAAGTACTTTGAGTCGAATCACGCACTGCAGCGTCATTTGCCAACGCACGGGTAGGTGTTTCTCGAGCGTGACATTCAATGGGGTTTGAAATGAATGCATCCCTCGAATTTCAGGGATCGACCGCAGTTCAAATGCACGATCTGCCCGATGATGTTCGTACTGAAGGCCAGCTACGACAAGCACCTCGCAAAGCATCGCGAGGAGGATACGTAAGTCTTTTGCCCATCGGCCAGTATCTTGCATTATTTCGGCTCGATCTCTTGCAGGGCTACGAGATGCACGGTCTGTGGTTTGACTTGTTACAAGCACAACTACAAGACACACATGATGAAGCACATGGGACAGAAGGTATACACTTGCGAGATTTGTTCAAAGGAATTCGTGCACGCCAGCAGCTACATTCGGCACAAGGCCAGCCACAATGACGAACGGAATTTCCAGTGTTTGATCTGCGGCAAAAAGTTTCTGCAAAACAGCCATTACAAGAAGCACGCCAAAATCCACACCGTGAGCATACCCTCGCCCGTCTTTCATCCTCTGGCAATGCCATTAATTCGATTCAAATTTTTTCAGGGCGAGAAGCAGTTCTCGTGCACGATCTGCGACCGCCACTTCTACGAGTCGTACTACTATCGCAAGCATATGCTGACGGTGCACAAAAGCGAGACGCCTTTCTTGTGCGAGTGCTGCGGGGAGGCATTCGCTTCGGAGGCGGATCGAGATCAGCACATGAAAGTTCATGCACCGAAGCTGCCAACACAGGAGACTGAAGCATCCGACGCCCTCGGCACGTTCGATGACATCGATGATGCTCATTTTGGGAACGATTCGTCGGATGACGAGGGCGTACCGGTCAATGAATGCGACACGAAAAGGGACGAGGAGAGCTTCATCAGCGAAGCCCAATACTCAAATGCTTCCATCTCCGACTACAATACTTACAATTACGATGCGAATGCCGCTACGTCCTGGTTCTCAATTTCGGTCGTCGAAAGCAAGAGCTCACATCCCGAACTGGAAACAGTTTTAGTGAATGGAGACGCGTCAACTCAGTTCTTTGTGTGTTCCGTGTGTGGTCTGTCATTGTCCTTAACGGAGATCGAGATCCAGCAGCACATGCTGACTCACAAGGAGTTCTACTGTACCGTTTGCTGCAAGAAATTCAACGAAATCGAAGAATACAACAAGCATCTCCAGGTCCATTCGGAGAAGCCAGAGTTCCGATGCAGTATTTGCAACGCAGTGAAGAGTTCGTTGAGCGACTACGAAACGCACATGCGTGAGCATCAAGACGAAAAAGCGGTCGCCTGTCAATTCTGCGATAAACTGCTGTTCAAGCACAATTTCGAGGTGCACATGATCACGCACTCGGGCAAAAACCCGTACCACTGCAAATTTTGCGGCAAGAAGTTCATCAATGCCACCAGCTTCGGCAGACACAAAAAATTCCATGACATCGAACGGAAATACCATTGCAGCATCTGCGAGAAGCGGTTCGCGCTGTTGTGCCATTTCAACAAGCACATGAAACTGCATTCGGCACAGAGGCTGTACAAGTGCGAGGTTTGCCATCGGAGCTTCTACGAATTGGAAAACTTCAAGCGGCATTTGGCCAAAATCCATTCTATAAACAAGCCGTTCGAATGCATGAAATGCAAGGAGCGGTTCTACGAGGAACCGCTTCGGGACGAGCACACAGCGCAGTGCATTTTGAAAACGGAGATGGTGGACGATGGTCGTGAACGATACGATTGCGCCCACTGCGGAGCGACATTCCACGAGCACGATGCCATTGTGGATCACATGGTGGAGCACAGCGAGGTGAAGCAATACAACTGCCGTTCCTGCGGCAAGAAATTCAACAAGAAAGCCAAATACGAGCAGCACATCCTCATCCATTCAGAGAACAAGCCGTTCCAGTGTGGGGTCTGTAACAAGCGTTTCCTCCGGAAGAAAACGTTCAAGGGCCACATGCTGAGACACAATGCCACCAAGCCGTACCCTTGCACCAAATGTGACAAGTCTTTCTGCCACAAATATGACTTCAAGATTCACACGATGATCCACGAGGGGAAAAAACCGTTCGAGTGTTCCATCTGTCGCAAAACGTTCAGCCACTCGGTCAGTTTGGCGCGACACAAACGCAGCCACACCGGCGAGAAGAACTTCCAATGCAGCGTTTGCCTTAAGGACTTTCTTCAATCGTGTCATTTGTCGCGGCACATGAAAATCCACACCAACGATCGCAAATATCACTGCACGATCTGCGATCGCAAATTTATCGTTTTGTACAACTACAAGCGGCACATGCTCAGCGTACATTCCAGCGTGAAGCCTTTTTTGTGCGAGAAATGTGGAGAGGATTTCGCCGATGAAGAGGCTCGCGATGAGCACTCCAAGACGCACGAGAACGAGACATGAAATGGATAGTTTTCTAAAATAAATTGCAATTTTAAGATTATGGAAAATGAACTGTGATTTTTTTGAATCAACCCCAACAAAAAGCTCAAAATTCCAAAGCTTTTGAAAAAAAACCTTGTTGATTTGACTATGGGAAGGTCAGGGTCTGCGTTTTGATTCGGAGTCGGATTGGAAAACTGGGATTTCAATCCGAAGACAAATGCTGTTTATTGTTTATTTTTCATTCAAAATCAAATGGGCGAAACAATCAATCGCTGAAAGCGTGCTGTGAGTTACACTGTTACAGTAATTATTACAGTTGAAATGAAAAGTTCAATAGTAAACAATGCCTTTGGTGCTGACCTCGATATACGGCTTCAGCACATACAAATCCCTTCGCTTCCCGTCGATGAACATGAAATACCAGAACTCGAAGTAGATGTTGGCGGCGGGTAAAATTGGTGGGTAGTGGCTATCGTGAATTGAGAAATTCCGCAGGAAGAACAGACCCTTTGAGACGAGGCGAGACGAAACAATATTACTCGCCGAATCTAGAAGTGGACTGGATACTCTACCTGCTGAGGACACGGCCTCATAAAGTTGGAGTACTTTTTTAGGTCAGGTGCGATCATATCCAAGAGCGTCGATGCCACCTTGCCGCTCATGTACGAACAGACGTCTGTGGTCAAGTTGCTGATCATGAATGGCCGATACTCCAGATTTGTGCCTTGAGCGAAAACAGTTGCTCTCGTCTGAAATTCAGAGGTTTTGATGGCCGATGCGAACGACAGATGGGTTGCACTCACGTAAAGATTGTCGACGCTGAGATTGAAGTATCCTT
>JANSTV010059466.1:0-12263 GCA_027564135.1 Lestremia cinerea | reverse complement strand
ATCCAAATGAATAAAGAAGGCAATAGTCAACAGTTCGGATTGCTCTTGACTGTCGTAAAATGAAATATGACTTATGGGTTTCTGTCTGGAGTTGTGAGAGTGGGAACAGGAAAGCATCCGAAGAATGGCTGTGTTGTCTGTGGTGAATGAAAGCCCAATGCGCCAGTGTCGTAATGTTATGTGAACGGCACGGCAATTGGGGTCGATTCGAGTGCATTCTACCCGAAATGCTTTACCCACAAGTTCAAATCAATCGCAATTGCATTGCATGTTGCAGTGCTTGCCGATTCACTCATCCCGAAATCGATTCAATTCGAATTTCGATCCAACCATTCGGCCGACCATCAGAACAACGTCACAAATCGATATTGCATTTGGCATCACCCGTCAGACTGGATCATTCACTAGTTGCCTTTAATCATTTTTGTTCATTTTGATTTCGTAAAGGCTGTGGCTTGCCGCAAAGGAAACAGAACAGAAATAGTGGGCTGAGAGCTCGTAGTTTTTAGTGGTTATGCCTTTGAGATCAAAGCTTGCCACCATTAATAGCGGCTGGGCTAATGACGAACTTCATTCAGTCGATCATTTTGAAAAGAAACAATTAGAAATACAATTAGACAATGCGACAGAGACATCAGTCGCACTCACACACACACATACACCACAAGACATGCATGACATGGTTTTTGATTTCAGTTCATTTTATCTTCTTTGTTTTCCTACATTTGCCTGCTTGCTTTTTCTTTAGGTAATTACAGTTGCCTCAAAGTCGACTTAATGTTCACGAGGGATCGTGCATTTTATTTTACCACCGTTTTTATTCCTGGAATTATTCTGGTGACATCATCGTTTATAACATTTTGGCTAGAATGGAATGCTGTGCCGGCTAGAGTCATGATTGGTATGTAATTTGAAGAGAAAACTTCACCACCAACACCAACAAGAGTAAACGAACCCCGTACTGAAGATGTGTCATCGTCCTTCCACAAACACACACTTAACCTCTCGGTGGATATCGCACAAATGAATGTGAAACACAAAAATTTTCGCAAAAACTTCATTTTTTCTGCCGTCGAACAACAGCCTAATGCCAACGCAAACACTATCCACTCTCAGCCATGTCGTCAGACGGTTTTCGGTCCAATCAACAACCGTCTAATACGTAACATGCCTTCGTCACGCTAATTTCGCTCCAGCAGCTAAAACGGGACATTCCTCCTCGGCCAACATTTCGACAATCGAATATTTGCAGACTACTTCGAATGGTCGAATCGATGGGAAATTAAAATTGATTTTTCGCTTGCGCTCTTGCATTTAATGATCCATTCCATACATTAGATAGCGTTCGAGTAGCTTAGGGTTATTAGAGAATCGAGTCAAGCTGCAACACGCGAAACGTGTAGAGCAGCGTGAGCTTAATACAGTTTGCATGTGAGAACTTTTCATGGAAATTTACTTGGTTTTCTTGCAAAAAGCAGATTAGAATGGAAAATTTTGCATTTTCACATCATCATTCCGTTTTTGTGCATCCCACGTTTTAGTAATATACATAGAGTTAAAGCGAGAGAGAAGGAAACGTTTTTTCAACCAACGGGCGCGAGTCTCTCCGTGCGTTCGTCCTGCATCGCGTAACATAAAATTAATTAAATTTGATCAAAGTAAGACAAACGATGCACAATTTTCATCATGTAAATTACGAGGTGAAGGAAGCATGAGAAAGTATTTCGGATGTCATCGACGCGACAAAAGCTTGAGAGTTATTTCGGAAAGGCAGACACTGTGGCGGTGGCCGCTTTGCAGAATGGGCGAAAACGTCCACGCGACTCGCTTCGAAGCTTCCCAGTTGATGCCACAAGAAAAATCTCGCTAAAGGCTTTCGTCCCTTTCAAAGGACCTACGAAAATACCAGAAACCTTCATTAGACACGTCATAATGGCATACAATCAGGTGTTGGATGACTCTGTTGGAGCTCCGAGGGGGGTGCTCTGGTTGATGATCGAGGGGTTTCGAAAGAGTTGTGAAACCTTCTGACGTTTCACTTGATAATTTGTTGGCAGAGATATTCTTCGAGGCGCTTTTCAATGCACCTCGTTACACTCAAGACACATCTGCTGTTGTAAAATTCATGCATTATCTCCATACATCACCATGCACAATGGTGGCTGCTGCTGTGGCGGCGGCGGCGGCGTATGCAAGATGATGAGCGTTCATTTCTCTCCTTTTTCTTCTTCTTCTTCTCTTCTTCAACGTCATTATGCTTCGATAAAAGAAAATGAAAAATCTTTTATTTTCCCGAAACGAAGTAGAACTCAAATGATGCGACGATTATTCGATTATATGGCCGTCATATATTGTAAGATGCTAAGATGTGCTCGACGTTTCCGAAATTATGCTTTCAATGTAAATAATAAAATTTTATACTTTCGTTATGCAATGATGATGCTTTGATGGTAACTTAATCTACTCGTTTCTCATGTAACGTTATATGCCATTTGGTATTCCATATATTTCGTTTCTTTTTTTTCAATTTTGAGAGCAGCTGTATTCGTTTCTCGATTGAATAATTCGGAATTCCTTTCAAAACGTTTCCAGTTTTTCAAAACCCAAAAATGTCGGACCAACAATAAGAAAGAAAGAAACAAAGAAAGAAAGGAGAGTGAGTAAGAACGCACACAGTGGATGACCTGAATTCAGTACACAAAAACACAGTTGGAGTCCATAATGCGAGCTTCCTTTTCAATTTCGTGTTCATGTTCATCGTTGATGAAGATGAGAATGCAACAACGACTCTAACGAAGGTAATCACATTAACAAGCTTGCGGTGCTGGTGCTTCACGAAGCGATATCGCCATAACGTCGCATTTTTTTTCGGTTGCGCAAAAATCAAAACCAACAACGAAAAAGAGAATTTAATGAAATAGCTCTCCTCAAATGATAATAGAATTTCATTTCCTGTTGTGTCACCTTTCTTGGAGATCGTTGTTTACATTCCAAATATGAAATTGTCGTAAACATATTGCGTACATTCCGCACGGAATGAATGTTCTGTGGCATCGCTATACCCCCTCACACCATTACAGCACCACTCGCACCGAATATCAAGTAATGTCGTCTGTTCTTTTTTCCTTTTCTTGCTTTTGGACTCGACTGCGACTCGACTCGAGTCAACTGTTCGGAACGAAGCTTCGTTTCGATACAATTTTTCCAGGAGACGCTCATTGATTAGGTTCTTCAATGCTTTTCAATGGCCTTCAATGATTCTCAATGTCGATTCGATTTTAATGTGAATTTCACACATTTTCACACACCATCCGGGGCGAGATGGTGTCGTCGCATGTTCTCGCATCCATTCCGCATTCGTCGAACGTGTATGGGAAATTAGTGTTTCTTTGATAACTCTACCATATGATTTGATCGTTTTCGTCATGAGCCAGCCGATGATTGATGTGATAATAGCACCGAGCCCTGAAACGATCACGGTACATTACGCCCAGCACGTTCAATCGATACGAAGTTTGCCGCCGAACAATGCGGACGTACGAGCCCAGCGCCCTCCATTCAACAGAGAGATAACACCACTTCGACATGCCAATATGACTGATTGCCGGATGAAAATCGCGCTAATTGGAAAATTCCACCGAAATTCAATCGGGACGACCGGTCAACATTGTCCTGTGTTGGAGCGCACATTGACATCGATAGCGAACGGAGAAAAAAAGATCGGAAAAATTATTCAAAAATCAAATACACATTCCATCCTCCTCCCGCAAACAAACACCAGCGAGAAAAGAGCAAATGAATGGCTTGTCTAACCTCCAATTAATTATCATTTTAGGTGTGACAACAATGTTGAATTTTTTCACAACATCAAATGGTTTCAGAAGCACATTGCCAGTCGTGTCAAATTTAACGGCGATGAATGTATGGGACGGCGTTTGCATGTGCTTCATTTATGCATCATTATTAGAATTCGTCTGCGTTAATTATGTCGGACGCAAACGCCCTTTGCATAACGTTGTCTACAGGCCTGGCGAGAATCCCGTTACACAGGTAATATATTTAACCATTTAATTTTCTCCCGTTATCATTTCGTTGAGAAAACTACAAAACAGATCTTCTGTTCGTTTTTCGTTTTTTTATCGAATTTTTCTTTTATTTCATTTGAATTCTGTTTCATTTTCTCTTTCGTTTCGTTACATTATTTACGTTACCTCTTCGTTTTTCAATCCCTCGGTTGCTTGCATTTTATGTTATATTTTTAGATAATTTCTCAGTCATTTTGATGAACTTCAAGCCGACGAAATCTACATTTTAGTTCTTTCAATCTCTGATTGCAATACACAAGGACCGATTCTGTACGATAATTATAACGGATAAATTTTTATACGTTTCCATCTTGTTTTTATTTCTCTTTTTCTGTTTCTCTCTTCTTCTCTCTCTCGCTCTCTCTTTATCTCTTTCTCTCTCTCTCACTATCCCTCTGTCTCTCTCTTTCTTCTGTTATGAATTTCTTTCTATTTGTTTTCTCAGTTACGTTCGTTCCGAAATGAAATGAGTTTTTTCAGACGAGGAAACAATTTCAATTCAGGTTTATTATTTTGTTTTGTTTTTGTTTTTTTTTATTGAAAAAAAAACATAAAAATGCACACATTACTTGATTTCAAATGGAAATTATGAAAGAAAATAATTAATAGCGCTTTCAAACGAAAACCAACTGCAACAAAACGCGAATATTTTATTCAGACAGTGGCAGCGTGTTTGGCGCGTTTTTCCCTCATTTGAATGGTGGTCGACGTCGGAATTTCAAGTGCATGAAAAACTTTGCTCGCGTTTGCATACTGCAATATCAAACACAACACGATTTTAATGATAATAAGCTTCAGCGTACAATTTAAGGGAAAAAACCGAAAAGCAGAGACAAAAGGAAAAAACAATTATAATCGCTGAAATGCACCTCATTTTGTATTCTTTTATTTGATTCTTTCGTTTTCATAATTTACGTAATTTGGTCCCCGATGCGGAAGCTTACATCAAATTGTCGTGCGCGGTCACCCCGAGAACAGAGTGTTCAGAGCGTGGCTTGATCGTTGTGTTGCCAGAGCAATGATGGTCGGTTCGTTTAAACGCCCCTTGTGATTGAATCCGTCGACTGCCCAACATGCCCAACGTCCCTCCCAACCTTCTCCACCATCTCCGCCAAGTCGTCACGAGATCGTGCATGCTACACCAGAAATACGAATCAAGATGAAAATATGGCTTCAAAATGTAACAGCCGATACAATTGCTTGTGTGAATAATTCCAGCATGATGATGATTCAAGTGCCATAAACGTGACAAAAAAGAAATTTATAATATTTTCCAACAAATTTCACATGTCAAACGAATGACATAACGGCATATTTTTCTCATTGAGCGAGCAACTGGCTCACACAAAGCCCAGCACATAACAGCAGCTCAACCACGAACAACGGCTACCAACAAGAGATATCTCCAACCAAAGCTCACTCAAAGTCCCAACGAACGAAAACAATGCATGCAATCCGAACAGCAACAGAGGTATCATCTACTTGAGCTTTATTGTTTTATCTCCAAACAGACACAAAGACACACGTTCATCCCGTACAAAACATACACACACAGAGTGAGAGTGAGAGAGAGAGAGAGAGAGAAAAGCGTCTGCAAACGAACACACATTTGTGAAAACAATAGCCGGAATGGTGGTGGCTGAATGAGCCGACAAACAAAGCTGCAAACAAGAAACGCAGAACGGAAGCAGGGCGAAAAAAAACTAACATTTAAAGAGTGATTTTTCTGCAACGATACAAAACCCTCCGAAATGCCGAAACACATAAAAAATGTCTTTATATCACAATAAAATTAAATATGCAAATCGTAAAATCCTCCAGTTTTCAGCCGCTTCTTCATCTCGATTCTGTTTCGGTGAACCGATTCGGTCGGTTGGACGGTCGGTCGGTCGGTGTGTTGTTGTCTTTTTGCATTGATTTCGATTTTGTTCTATTTTTGGTCTTGTTGCCTTGCCTCAACAAGCCTTCTCAATGTTTATGACTTTATAATAAAAAAAGAAGAAGAAAAAAAGTAGCGAAACAAAACAAGATAAACACGACAAACGATAGCCAAACACACGACGAAAAAACTGAGAAAAGTTTCAGTCAGAGTGCCAACAAGGAGCGTTGCCCAGCACAGACGGATGATCCCAGGCGATATTTGCGTTCCAAACAAAAAGAAAACGCGATAAAAAACGTTTGAGATTAAATTTAGCCATGACTCGGAGTATTTAAGTGCAACATGAATGAATCGAGAATCGAGAATTGGCAAACAAAGTGGAAAAGGACGAGGACATCCCGCGAAGAGGAACCGATCGATAGTAATATTGCTGCGGTGCTTCTCGATGAATTGTGGGTGGCTCCGAGGCGGATGACCCATGCAATTGCCATAATCACAATCAATGTTTGATCTGAATACGCTTTCGCTGCCTCCCCACTTTCCCACACTTACATCTCCCCCTCCCCTTCTACCCAACCCCTCATTGTCGTATCGAATCTTGTTGCAGTCATTGTCCAAGCTCAAGCTGATCGTAATCGCAACCAAAGCGATCCGAATTAAACACGAATTCCGTATCGATCGCCCAAAAACCAAAATAGAATCGGGTCGTTTAATTCCCATCGAAGGCTGAATTCGTCGTGTGGTTCAGCTTTCAATTGTTTCATTGTTGATTTACGTTGTAAACATCCAAAAAAAAAACAGGCAAACATTACCCAGTTCCCCATCTACTGATATTTCCCCCATTGACGGTTGAGTTTGACCTGAAAAATTGGTTAAATTTTCATGCGGTAAATATGATGCCATTTTCAATGTCTTTTGCTCGAAGCAAAACTGCATAAGGCAGTTTGCCTCCTGGAACAGTTTCCATGTTGTAAAGCGGACCCATTGGGAATTCCATCAATATCCACAAGACTCAGTTGCCAGCATCGATTCGACATGCCTCTGAGGCGATGCATGTATGAATGGATGGTTGTGCGTGTGTGTGTGTATGAGTGTTACTTGCTAACTGAGTTTCGAGTGCTTGGTGTGCGCTAGTGAGGGAGTGTGAAGACGAGAGACAAAATGGGCTGCCGGTTTAATGTAAACTTCTTTGAACAATAGCGAAATTTCAAAACGAACAAAAAGCCATCTGGAATGCTGATAAAAATTCACTGGGTGTGTAAATGAAATAACATTTATAATTCATAAGCGAAACATTGTTTTAAGCATCGGTGCTCGGCTCTTTTATCACAAGAACATCAGTAAATGTGGTTGTTGTTGTTGTCGCATCATTCGTGCCGTTGCTTCCGTCATTCGTTCGTTACTTAATATCGACGCTCTTTTGTTCGGCTCGTGCTTTTCCATCGGGTCGTTCCTGGTTTCTAGCTATATCCCAGTTTTTCTACTCATTTTTCGTTTCGTTTTTTCTCCGAAAAAAGAATCGTCTTTTGTTTGTGAAAAATATCATTCCGGCTGGAGCGGAATTGGCGATCCTCAAGTGTTTGTGGGTTCATTAAGTCGACGCTGGATCAATAACCGCCAGAGATGAGTGGCCTTGGGCTGGATTGAAAGGACCAGAATAAATTAACGAAAATTCTCTCCTCGATAGGAATAAGTCTCGGAACTAGCCCAACCAATTACTGTTTTTCTTTCCTTTTAATTATTTTTTTCCCTTCCTGCGTTCATTTTAATGGAAAAAATGGAGCTCATCGTCTTTATGTTTCGATGATTTCATTTTTCGTTTCCGTTTCTCTTATCCGAAATGCTCAACAATTTCCGTGTGTGCGTTTTGTTGTTTTTTTTTTCTTGTTGCGAAGCATAACAACCATCCGAAGCCATCTGATGTGACAACGAGCCGAGACTGTGGAAGCAATTCGCCCAAACGAATATTCTCATTTTCATGCAACTTTTCATAAAAGCACACACCGTTGTTTGTTCTCTATCTCGAAGTGGCCACAGTCATCCAACCAGGAAACCGAGAAACCTCTTGATTTGTGTTGTTCACTTCACAAAGTAGAATGTTGATTGTTGACCAGTTTGTTTTTCGTATTGTGCAGTTTTCCTTACATCGGTTTCATTTTTCTTGCAAGATTTTCCGTTAATTTTTCTTTCGTATTGTTCTTTCCTCCTTGTGCTCATTCTATCTATTCCTCGTGTGCTCTATTTCCCTCTCACTCTCTTTGCCCTCCTGTCTCTCCAGCTCGTCTAGGTCGCATTCTGTTTTTGTTGTGAAACGCAATATTGTCATCAACAATTTTTCGCTTCGTTCCATCGTTCGTTTGTACGTTCTGTTACCAGATTACGTTTTGTTCTTTTGTTTTGGTTTTTCGTGTCATTTTTGTTTCTTGTGAATCACACTGATTTTTTGTGAAAACGTGTGCAAACGACAAACTTTGTTCGATATGCTAGTTAACAAAACCATTCCAATGCCTTTTTGGTACACAGCGCACGTGTGATGTAGACTAATCTTTTGGTTTGATTTTCGTATCGTTTTCTCTTTTAGCGTTTTCTCCGTTCGTTTTTGTTGGCTTTTGTAAATGTTTTCTCAAAATTGATTGAACAATCGTTGTGTTTTGTTATTTTTTGGTGTAGATACGAAATGATCCGTTAATTATGTGGAAAACTGTTTTCTTCGAACATCCCGCCATTGAATTCGATTCCGCCAGGCCAGGAATGGTCTGAAACGACTCGACTGCGGATAAGCCATTTATGACTTTTCGATATTTTCGCCTCTTGAAAATCGGTTCAGTCATCGATGAACCTCTGCACCATCAGTGTGTTGCTCAGATAATGCCTAGCCATGCCAAACATGTTTCGTGGTCGTTTCGGGTTTGTTCCGCCTTTCCCAAATTCATAAGCAACACACATGCAAAATGGAACAAACCAAGCCAGTTATTGGATTCTGTCTCTCTCACTAACCCTCTATCTATCTATCTCCGTCTCTGTCTCTCTTTCTTTTTCTCTCTTTCTGTGTCTCTCTCTCTCTCTCTCTCTCTCTCTTTCAGTTGTTGTTTTTCTTTTTGTGTGCGTTCTGTCGCCATCAAAACCAACAAAATTATTGTGATTTGCAACACGTTTTCTTTTCCTCAATCATTTTCATCTTATGATTTCGCCGATAATCGTTTTCGTTGTTCGTCCCGTTCCATTTGTTTTTTTTTTGTTTGTTGTTTTCTTTCTTTTTGTAAATTTTTTTCTCTCGAAAAATTCGTCTCAACAAAATTCGCTCATTGAAGTTGGCGTTGCTTTCATTCCACATTGAATTCAGTATTGTTTTCATTTCCCTCATTTTCCTTTCGTTTCTTTGTTCATTTGTGTTGAAAATGTAAATCCGTCATTTGCCGTTTCTGTATTGCATAAGGTCGCATTAGCCATTTGCCAATCAAAATCATTATCGTTTCTGTTGTGTTTTTTCCGTTCACCGTTTTCTTTCCTTTCCGAACAGATTCTTGCGGTTTTGCTTTGATCCATTTTCTTTCGTCCAAAATGAAAATCAATGCGGAGCAAAGCAATGAGAGCCGATCGCAAAGGAGGCAAAAGAAAATCCCTCTCGAAATCGATCATTGATGAAAGAGAGATTTTTATTTGATTGTTATAGTTTTCGTGTCTTTTGTTGTGATTCTTTTGTGTTTTTGTTCTCGCAAATTGTCCAATCAAAAGCAAAACAAAAAAATAATAATCAAATAAATTAAATTTAAGCAAATTGAATAGAAAAAAAGGGGAAAAAACAAATCATTTGTTTGAGTTTTCATGCACCAAAACTAATGTCATTCTTGAAGTGTGTTTAGTATGAACCAATATGTGTAATATCATTTTCCAGCGACTTCCAGCTGTTCTTAGCAGGATCGGAGTTATTCTGGCAAGTCCTTTGGTAAGCCATCACATTTTTTCTTTTTATTTTTACTTTGTTTTTCGTTCTCTTTCGTTTTTCCGTTAATTCTTCGCTTTAGTTCGATTCTCTAATTTGTTTCCATTTGAATTTCATTTCGAAAAATGTTCTCGAATATTTTTTGAACAATTACTAATTTCGTACATACAATCAATCAGTTGACTGTCCCATTATTGTCTAATGTCAGCCAATTATATCCCACCCGATCACACGATGCTACTCAAATCGCACTCGAATACAATCACGGATACGAATAGACCGTTTTCCAGCTTATACACTTAATCCACCAACTCACCAACTCACTCACCTGCTCACCCAGTCAAATGTATTTGTTGTCATTAGAAATTTTGTGCAATAATTGTGTTGTAATCATGCCATTGATTCCATAATACCTGTCCATGTTTTCTCGATTGTGCTTCAATCATTGCGTGTCGCACCATTCGTAGGACAATATGTTCCTTATGTTGCTTATATGTGAACGATCGAATCGATTGCTTCAACTTATTTGTAAGCGGCAGTCTCTCCATTAAATTTTCCCCACAAAAAAACACGCTTCGAGCTCCGAGCAATGCGTCCCTACCACGGAGAGATTCCAAAACAGCTTTAGCTTTTGATATTAGATAATATGTAGATGTTCAAGGTGTGCTAGTTGTTCTTGGCTTCCAGCGGTTACTTGGTATGTGGCTGACCTCTGTCCATCGAACACATTCCAGATGGAAATTCAGAAAAATTGCGTTTGACAGTTGAATTCGGAAAGAGAACACACGGAGCATTCCATTCAAGTGGCTTCCGAGGGAGCGGGTGAAACTTAACGAGACGGAAGAGCTAATCGAATCAAAGAATGGAAAGCTCGACGATTATCGCAACCATCGCAAACCCATTGAGAAAGACCAAAAGAGATTCAAAGAGCACAAACGGATTTCCATTAGTAATTCCCTTTTGTGTGCTCAATATCAATCACATCACTTCTGAATTCCAATTAAAGCACAGCAAATGAAGTGCCGAGAATTCCGTTACTGCATTTCGTTGCGAGAATAAACACTGTTGAAGCATCAACCGGTACATTCCGGTACATTCCGATGTCATCGATCATCATTTATACGAAATGACCGAATGAAACTCGAGGGAGGGAGAGAAGGCACGCAACAGCCAAAACAACGATAATCAATAGCGAAAGCAACGTCATCCAAAGCGAACGCAAACAAACCGAAAAACAAAAACGAAATAATCGCACAATGCAAAACCCATTTTAATTGTTGAGCATTTGATATTCCCTCGGTTTTCGACTTTTTTTTTCATTTTATTTCGGTTTTTGTTCTTCTCGTCCTTTATTTATTTTTTTTTCGTTTGTTTTCATTTTGGGTTCACTTATTTTCCATTCATTTGATTTCGTTTTAATTTGCATTTGTGTTGAGGCCGACGACGATGACGACGACGACAAATTCATTCAGCGACGAACGAAAATCAATGGAATCATCTCGCTTATCTCTGCATCCGATTGGCTGTTGTTTTCTCTATTTTTTGTTGTTGTTGTTGGTCGGCGACTGTGTGAGTGTGTGTGTCTGTGTAATCGAATTTGTATAGATGGGTGTGGATGTGTTATTCTTGCGGATATTTCGTCGTAGAACGTAACCATCAAATTGGGCAAATTGTGTTAAAATTGTAGAATTTAATTTAATTTTGGCTTTTTGTTTTGGCAAAACTGAATGTAATCAGCGCGTGCACGATTTAACAAACATTCAATTACTAATATTTCAGTTTGTTCGCTGAAAGTTTAACGTTTGCGGTTTGAATTTTTCTTTCCGTCGTTTTTTTTTTTTGCTTTTCGGTTGATTTTTGTTTTCTATTCGGTTCTGTTCCGTTTCGCCACCTGTGCTGTCGCATCAGTGACATTGATTTCCGAGTCCCCAGTCGATCGTGACTCAATTGAATGCGATTTTTCCTCTCGTTCCGTGGTAATTAGAATTGATACAACATCGCGCCGAACAACATAAACCGCAAATAGTAGCAACGGTTGGAAATTACCGATTTAAATGACAGAGCTTTTGTTGGAATTACATTAATCACCGCACCGCGATAACTCTCGCGTGAATGAAATGTAAATGTGTGTTGGCTGGATTATGCACCGTAAACATTGTGATTTCCTAAAGGGAATAATCAATTCGATAAATTGAGGGTTGCCGTGCAAAATGGCTCGATGTCTCATGCTCGATATGGCCTCGATGTACGTGAGTGTGCATGTGTGTGCATGTGTGTGCGTATGTGTGTGTATGTGTGTGTGTGTGTGTGTGTGTGTGTGTGTGTGTGTGTGTGTGTGTGTGTGTGTGTGTGTGTG
>JANSTV010059444.1:0-12267 GCA_027564135.1 Lestremia cinerea | reverse complement strand
TGCTTCTGTTCGGGTCCGGCATTTAAAAATATCACCAGTCGTCGCGGCTCGGACATGTCACAGTTACGTACTGGCGGTCGTACACCAAGCATATCACCCAGTGCAGCAGCCAACTCATTGGGAGATGACAGTGATCAGGCTGGCGATGGATCTGAGTGCAGATGACGGTCACTTGCCCCCAGCATTAGTTCAACATCTAGTCCGGGGGGGCGACAAACTTCCATTCGACCGCCAATATACGAAATATGCCATCCACTTGTTATGGAAACGCCACCATATTCGTATGGTGGCTGCGGCCAACAATCCATTTCCCCTCTGAAAAAGTAGTTCAGCCGCTTCTTCGGGGCAAAAAAGATTGGCCACACCACATTCTTCAAATCGATGGATTTTTCTACAGGAATTCACTTGAGCAAGCATCTATCCACTCAATCGGATGCATACTTCATATGGACATTACGAAAATCTATATAAGTTGTACATCAAATGTATGCGAATCTGCGTTCATTCAAATAACTTACGCATGCGTCAAAATGTCACTTGAACAGAGTCTAAGCAAAATGGTGCAGCAACATCATCCAAGTACAGATTAAGTATTAAGTGTTCTAATCGATAGATATTTTCCATGTAATTGTTCAAAGTATCAAATTTAGGGGACAAAGGGGGAAGGGAGTAGAGAACATGATTGCCGATTAGTAGAGAAATTGTAATTGTATTGTATATTGTACAGCCAGCATATAGCATAATGAATAATGAATACATTCAAGAGAATATTTTTACAATTCATATTTTATAATAAATCAAATATTACTTTAATTGATGAATTGCTTAGTTACTATTATGCAAAAAACAATAGAGTGTTTCTTAAATTTTTCATCATTTACGTTGCAATAATGACGGTGTGGCATGAAAATTGAGTGATGCGCCCCGCTAATGACGTGAATCAACACATTCACTGAATGTAAATTTGTGGTGAAAACAGATTGTGGTTTCGCACCATTTCCCACGCTCACAAAACGGCAAATCCATGGTGTTATAAATTCAAAAGCACTTGCTGAATTGTGTTTTGTTTGTGAATGCCAATAAGTGCATACATTTTCAGTGAAGCTTTCTAAATTAATAATAAAATGTTTGTTTGTTCGCTGTACGGAATTTCCATCTGATTCAACATACTCTTGAATGCGAACAGAGATTTTTCCTTCAATCAATCATTCATGATGATGGCAAAGCTTTCACATTTTCCGAGAATTATAAACGAACATTTCAGCAAATTAAAGTGTTGACATTTCAAGGGCTTAGCGTCGACTTTAATTACGCGCATCACTTTGTCAGGTTCAGGTTCGATGTTGAAGTCATCATCAAGTATTTATACGACGCAACAAGTGTATGTGGTCAGGTTTCGTGTATTCGTGTTTGATAGTCTGATTTCTGATACCGTCATGACAATCGCTCAACGTAAATGCCCTCGTCTAGCATTATCTGACTGAATTGCCGTTACGATGGGTTTTCTTTTCATATATTTTCCGATAATTCAGTTCTAATGAGAGAATTTTAATTAACGAGTTTTGGCTTCGACATGAATATTTTTAACAGTCTGAATTCAATAAACTCGAAACTTCAGTCGGGAAATGCGACTTTTTATGGAAATGAAGAAAGGCCATGGAAGGGGCACCTTGAACTCAGGCAACAATGCCCATAAACATGAAACGATCATTAAATTCTATCGTTTTAATGGCAATGCACAAATTTTTCAACTGAAATGAACATGAAACAAGTTCAAAATGATAAAAATTATTACTAAGAATTCAATGTGCGTTCGATTTAAGTTATGACGGAACATTTGTGTGCTAAACGTTAACAAAGTTTAAGTAAGTGAAAGACTGAAGTAAATGTCAGCTTAAAAAGCCCCAAAAGAGCCCTTTCTCCAACGTACACACACACACACACACAACCAGACGAATGATATTGAATCGAATGCAAGGCATTTATGCTTTCTTTAATTTTACTTTTATTTCATTTTGACATTCTCATTCCTTAGACAGTGTGTTGGTCATTTGAACATATTTCATTGACACCAATTCAATGTATTCACCAAGCCATACCCAATTTCGGATTTAGATACGCGTCTGATGTCAATGGTTTAGTCAGATAACCTTCTGAAAAAGTGCTGTCCGTTTGTCTAGTCGATAGTGTATCACTTAGGAGCCCACGGGATAGACAGGAGAGACGGTTCTCATCCATTCTCAGGTTTCCGTTTGCTTGAAATCTAGAACCTCTAGGCAAGTCTATTCCCCAACAAAATACTAATAATTATGTCTCTTGAAAGAAAGGCCACAATATTTATTGGAAGTTATCAGTGTTTCAGTATTGTCATTCATTTGATGGAAATTCAAAGAACAAACTTTCCGAAAAGATTGACAGATCAAATTAATAAATTGAATTATCGAACAAATAAATGGCAAAGTCATTAAGAATTTGAATAATCAATGTAAAGGTTAAGAAAATTGTGAATTGCTTGTAATTTTATTCGATTTAATTTCTTACCATTTTAGTTTTATCTTTTAAGTACATACAATCCATGAGAGCTTCGATTTGCCTGAGTAGGCAGTTGAGCGATCGTATTGAGTTCGGCAAGGCACAAAACTGCAGAAACGTATTTTTTCGTCCTTCTGCAGTCAGTTCTCTTTGGTTAATTTAGGTTTCAAATGATTCACAATGCAAGCCATGAAAGAAATTACGTTGCGATGAGTAATTTGTTCCTTAGAAATTCGTGCATTCCTCTCTTTGTCCTTTTATTAGTGTGCTTCTATTGTACTGAATCCTGTTTGAAAACACAGTTTCTATAATTCGTTAAGAATGGATCTTCCGCCCAGATGCTGATGAAAAATTTTTTGTCGACCGTTTCAAAAATGTCGATATTTGAATTGATTGATTTTTAATAGCGCCCATTTGCGGCAATATGTAAATGCCTTGCATTTATTTGATTTTCATATTATTTTTTGCCGCGACTTTTGTTTCTTTTTTGTTTTTTTTTTTTGGATTTTTTTTTTTTTTATCTTTATTTCAAATTTAAAACTTGTTTTTTATGTTTATGTTGTGCTGCTGTCGGAACGTAATGAAAACGAAAAAAAAAATAACAACAACCGCCGTAGATACATGATAATCCCGTTTGTATACAAAACACATAAATATCTGAAATTATTTGTGTCATAAAAACATAAAGGAAAATATTTATTTACAAAAAAAAAAAAATGATAATAAAGGAAGCAAAACAGAGCAGAGTAAAAAAAGTATAAATAAAATAAATAAAATTGTAAAAAAAACAACAATTCTAAATGTTTAAATGGTTATAAAAATGAAGAACAAAATGCATATAAATAAAGAGAATATGAAAAATAAAGCGCAATTTGTGTCTTGTTGTTTATATATATATATCTGATGTCCCTCACTTGATCATCATGATTCTTATGCGATGCCACCTGGGGAAATGATACTAACGTGGAAAACAGCATGATATGCGCTCGATGGCGGAGTGAGATTAAAAGGTAAAGGTTAAAGAAATCGCTCAACAGCAAAGCCAATTTTCAAGACCGTGAACGGAACGGTGAGCGTTGCCGCCTTCACGTCTACAACGGCGATCTTATTGGATGGCATTTCTCGTCTGGAGCATAACGAGCACCTCGATCAAAGTGCCGATTTCCTCCTCAAAGGATATGCCATTAATTGCCATGTCCACACCACAGAGCTCTTTACGTAGGCTCGACGATCTGTTGCGGAAATTCAAAGCGAGTAACGTTTCAATCAATCGAATGCCATACTTGAAAGTAAACATCTCGAATTCAATTGTGTCAATCAATGCAACACAACATGCGTTAATATATTCGATGCCCTAGACTCGTGTGCCTCATGTGATTTATCTCAAATTTGTATTGACGATCAATAGAAGAGGAGAGTGTGAGCTGATATTGTGGGCGTTGGATAGATGGTAGAGTATGTGTGTGTATGCATATGTATCACACAAAGAAAACATGGAAAATCAACCCACAATCAATTTTATTTCGAAAACTCCACAAACCACTGTTTCATCAACAGCTCGTGTGCATTCGCAATTCCGGTTCCAATCGTTGCCGCTCTGATTGTTATTGCGAATGTATGAAATACATGTGGCATATATATATGCGGATATGTGGGCATATATGGTTGTGTGAGCGGTTAGAAACGTGTGCATGGGTTGTTGTGTGTCGGTATGCATAGTTATTGAATTAACAATGTGGGACGGAAATCCTTAATCCTTTAACATAACATAATAATGTAATCAATTCCATTGAGGTTTTTTCAAAACAATTGTTCAATATGTGATGGCGAGATAGAACGAGGAGAATGAGCACATGTTCGAATCCCTGAATGGAACTACGGAAGACATGTATGGCTGTAACAATTTGTTTGTTTGCCCAGCAATTTCATCAATTCTGTCCGGATTAAATGAGAAATACCGAAATTATTTGTTTCGATGCTGGCAAATATGGAAAAACGTGTTTTGAAATAACGATGATCCCGACGCTTCAACTGGCCACATTTCTGTGGCAATTAATGAATGAAATGAAGAATCTACAGCATTCCAACATTCCAACATTCCAACATTCCAGCATTCCAGGAGCATGCTTACCATACTTAGAATGAGAAATCATGAGAAAAATCATGAAAAGAAGAAAACAAATATGTATACGAATCATTCCAGGCGCCAAGCTAAGTCGCGAAGAATTACCCAAGGAATAATGCCAGCGCTTTTTGGTCTGTGACGAATATTGAGGTAATTAAAAAAGAGTTCAAACTAAAGTTATTCATTTCCGGGAGAAATGCTCCAATAACAGGAGACATCCAAAAGTATCGCACCGACACGACAATGGACGACGGAACCATTTGACTTTTGCATCGTTAAAGGTCGCTGATGAGTTACCATTCAATACCATCGTTAAATGCCGTACAAATTAAATTTCCTTAAGCTGAAAATCCCGAAAAGCTTATCTATGGCTGAGTATAATTAAAATATATTCAGATGCGGACGGTGATGCGGTGCGATAGGCATTTCGAAAATGTTGCGTCTCCAATAAAATTTTAAAACAATCTATTATCATTTTGGGCCGCCACCAAACGAAAATTCCGTTAACCTACCGGAAATATCTATGATGTTTTATCGCGTGTGTTTCCCTTTTCTTTTCTTTTCCATTCCGTATCTTGCCTTTCCGTTTCTTTTCTTTCCTTGCCTTTCCCTTCATGAACACGAAATTCACTTATAGTTTAATTTTCATGTGAACAACCAATGATTTGTGAAAGATGGATCCGTTTTTCGTTATGGTTGTGTTGGGATGACTCGAAAAATAATCCATCCGACCGCCGCAGCGATACTGTCAAACGACCGGAAAAAATAAATGCTATTTAGCTGCGAATGATGAGCTCATATTTTTGGTTGGGTCATGTTGGATTTCGAATTTGCCTATTTGCCGTGTGTTTCAATGAATAGATAATGCTCTTTTCGAGCTGGAAATGGGAAAACCACCATTTCGTCGACACATGGCCGGAATACCAGCAACAACGAGCAGCTATCACCAAAAAGCCGTTGAACAACCTTCCGATTGAGAAATAATAAAATTGTTGAGAAAAAAGCAATTTCAATACAATCGGATTAAAGTACCTGCCGTACAGCCGCGGAATACGCCAAAGAGAACTGAATCAAATGAAACACCTCAATTTAACTGCCATCAGAATTTAGCTTCAGGAAGTAACATGATGAAAAATGCCACCAACGATGTTCAATGGGATACGCAATGCAAAAAAAACATCCCATTTCCACATAGACACAGGAGCCCACATACGTACGCGCGCACTCGGTTAAATAGAAGCAATCTTTGTTTAGCCATCGTTCTCAGCATTCAAATATTCGAAAAAGTTGCTGAAACAACCGAGTAATAATTGAATGTTTTTTTCCGAAAATCTCTCAATATATTTCCTTTGGTGTTTTTTTCTTCGCCTCCTTCGTAAATATTTCCAGCTATGATAACCGTCGCATGGGGACATTAAACTGGATTTCACCGTACGCCAAGCAGCAAATGTATCACTTTGAATACAATTTCCAGGGGCTTTTCCCATGCCATCCCACCGTGTGGAAACATAGGCCTACCCCACTGAATTTTTGATTTACCGCCTTCCTTCTGTGTGGATTTTTCCTTGGAAATTGAAACGCACATTCATTCACATGTCATTCGATGGTAATCGCAGCGTCACGGGATCATTATGAATGAAAACAGACCGCACACCGTACGGACAGAAGCCACCGCTGTGGAACTGGCAGCACATTCGACTTTTGTGTTTGGAATGGCGAGCCAGGGGCCGCAGCTCGTTGAGTCCATGAGCGAAATGACACTTGCGGCCGAAGCGACAGCTACCGGTCTTCGCCATTATATGACACAATTCTGTCTTAAATCTGATGGATGAGATGATATAAGGTGTCGTGGAATGATGTGAGCAAAGCAGAGGGACTCACTTCTCCATTTCGTATTTCCTTGTATGTAACATATAATAAAGGAAATTTGTTTGTTTTGGCAAAGCTAAATTTCATGGCCATCTTATATTATTTATAAATTTTTCGACATCAACAATTGCATGTTCGATTGTTTTATTCCTCAATGAATGGAAATAAACAAATAATTTGGACGAAATCAGATATGTTTTCAAGTCATCGGTTTGGTAAATATAATATATAAATCGCCCATTTTGTCTTCAGTTTTCATATTGCCGGCTATGACAATCGTCGCGTGAGGACATTAAACTGGATTTCACCGTACGCCAAGCAGCAAATGTATCACTTTGCATACAATTTCCAGGGGCTTTTCCCATGCCATCCCACCGAGCGGAAACACAGGCCTGCCCCACTGAATTTTTTGATTTACCGCCTTCCTTCTGCGTGGACTGTTCGTTTGAAATTGAAACGCACATTCATTTTACACACTAAATTTATTAACATATAAAATGTGATATATTGCAATGCTTCCAATAAATATGTTTACATTTAAGTTTGTGCACGGCACAGACAGGGCACAGACACGGCACACACGGTGAGAGAGTAGTTTCAGAAAAACACCGCGCGCACGGAGCGAGTGAGAAAAAAAACTAGAGAAATAAAAAATAAAATAAAAAAAAACACAAAATTTTATCAGTCTTTATGTACAGTTGCCTCCAGATGTAACGGTGCCGGTGAGGATAAATCGCCTGTCGATTTTCATTTGATTCATGCGACTCATGCGTCGCTAAAGCTTTCGCTGCTTTCGACCAACTTCTCTTCTTTCGTTAATTGTTCAATTTCCGGCATGAATAATTTGACGAAAATCACCATAAACATGCACATGAACGCCATATACCAGAACAGCCAGCCGACACCGATGATATCAATGAGTCGGGGCAAAATCCGTGTTATGCCATAAATGACCAGCCAACTGGTCGATGTCAGCAAACAGCGAATGGTGAAATATGATTTCTGCGGCAAAACATCATCGACAAACGTAATCACCATTCGAAATGGTCCAATGGCGAAAAAGAAGTAAAACAAACTCAAACAAATAATTGGTAATTGCCGCGAATCCTCGATAAATGCATATCCAAATGAACCTTGATAATGGCAATGGGCACCCAATACGATTAAACTGATTGCCATCGATATGGTTGACAGAATTATATTCCGTTTCGTTGTTGTACGGTAATCAACCATACGTGGCACGAGCACGCTCAATGCAAATACACCGCACAATATAATTGCTGTTATTTCGGCTGGATATTCGGCATCTAAACAAATGACAAGAAACACCATTAATTATGGTGGATTTCGTTCCAACGAATGCAAATTTCATCCAATCCAACTTACGTGTTAGCGGAACGATTTTATGCAAATAGAAGAGTATGGAAACGGCTCCGATCAATTGCTCGAAAACGACCAGACCGAATATCGGTATGACATATTTAATACCGATATCATCCTTGAATGATGACAGTATGCTGGCCTTTGGATTGTGGTTCAACCATATTTGGATGTCATTCTCGACATAGTTGTCGATATCCTTGTATTTGATGATGATGTTTTTGGCTTCAATTGTTTTGCCGCTTGCACACAAGTACCGCGGTGATTCCGGCATGAACACGAACGCTATGAACAACGCTAACGGTATTATGCCTGGCAATGTACTGGCCAGCCGAATATTCTCGAAATATCCTGCAAGAAAATGAAACAAAATTAAATCAAGTGTTTTCGTTTTTCAATCTTCTTTCTTTTCGCTGTGCTGATTCGGAACACATGCTGTATGCCGTTCCTTGTGCTGTATTGCACTCGAGCAAATGCTTAATTTAAATTTGTTTTTGTCATTCAGTCATCTGTGAGTATGGTGCAAAAATTCTCTGTAAAGCCGAACAAGCCGAGGCTCAAAATAGAAATTCAGCGGCTGATGGTATTGTCGTAGTAACGACGACGACAACGCTGGCGATAATAATGGTGGGAAATAAATAGGGAAATATTATCTCGGGGTTTACACAACCGACGAGCTCATGGTTGTAATTGCCTCATGATTTTACCGTTTTTCCATTTTAGCTCAATGTTTTTTAGCAGACTCGTTATCGATCGATGAGCGCAGTTCTCAAATCTGCCATTGAATACTTCATCTATTTTGTCTGGAAAAGCGCTGTCAAACCGACATCCCACTCGATGGGTGGATGTGTGAGTGCGTGTGATTTCGTTCACATTTGATTCACTTTTCCTTCTTCTTTATGAAATGCCCAACGATTTGTCAAACTATTCAATTGCTCAGCAAAATCCAAGCCTTGAACAATGGACGGCAGTAACAGGTTGAATGTTACCCTACGATCTCTATTGAAAAGTCAACTGAAGGAAGCGACGGATGAAGATAATTGGGTTTTAAGAATAGGGCAAAGTGGTGATGTGGGTGATGGGCTCTAAAGATCATTTAATTCACTGTTAGTAATTAGAAGGCACAGCAGGTTTCTCGTGTTTATTTATTTTGCTTTTGTGGGCGAATGGCAAAAGAACGCGCGGCCCTGGATTTTCATCAACGGATTTTTCGTTTGGTTTCGTTTGGTTGGGCGTACATTCTGGCACATCATTTCGTTCGTTTATTTCGAGACCGGAGAATGATTGTAATTAAGATTGTTATTTGAAATTAATTGAATTGATTGAAATTGTTTCAAATTAAATTAAAAGTCGGGTTTTCAATAAATACTTTGCGGATAATTTGATTTGAAAGTCCAAAGTGAACAAGAGCTCGTTGCTTTCAATTGGCTCATTTAACAATGAAACCGTTCAGTGGTTTTGACCGAACCGAAAATCGAGGCGAAATGGATTTTGATGGCAAGCATTCGGTTAAATTTACCCTCCCAAAAGTGAAAACGGTAAATTCATTTAACGAGCTAGAAAACTTTTCGAAGAAAACTCAAAGACGTCGATTATTATTATTCGGTTTCTCGTTTTGGTCTCGGTTGGATTTCAATTGAACGAGTAATTCACTGATGGGATTATCGAAATGTCGACAATATCTCCTTTCCATCCATTCAACATTCTTCGGTTAGACGCTCTACCATTTACATTCACAATGCTCGCCCCCTCCCCCATCTCCACTCAGGTAACACTCTGACCATTTTCCGCATTCAAAAGAGCTTAAACGGAATACTCGAACCCAAGCCGTTTCGGTCATTCCGACAATTATGCCATTATACGAATAACCAATGTTCGAAGGTCCGCAAATGATCAACTTGAATGAACAAAAGACATTAAAAATCACAGAGAATTTGCACAACTTCAACAAATACAATTAACAACACAAGAATCGGCGAACGTAACAAGGAGCTCGTCTCGTCGGCCCATATTTCTTTTGTCCTTCATTCATTCTCCTTTTCATTTAGCCATTCGCACACAATTCATTTTCCTCATTCGGCTCAACGCAAGAAAATAAAACTTCTTGACATTATTATGGTTTATAAATAATAAAAACGTTCATAATTTGACTGTTGTTTGTGCACAATAACCATTTGAGTCATTCGGAATACTTGGGAAAAATAGAGAGCAAAGGAAAAGCGGGAAAGCGGAAAATAAAAAAATGAACGAAAATATCGCCGTGCTTTGAGGGTTTAAATACTTTTCGACTTTCGGGCTGTATACACCGGCTCGACTAATGTTGATAGGACCAAATAAGAGAATCAGATAAGCACCAGCAAAGTTTTTAACGGACCAACTTTCCGGTAATTCGTCGATCGTTCCTATTTTCCATAAATAAGATTATGACCGGTGATTGGGGAAAACTTGATGTTTTTTTTTCAAATTTTCACCTGTTCAATTTTTGGACGATGGATTTTCGTTGGGGCGATGACGACAACCAACCAAATCGATTCAACCAATTTAAGATTTTTTAAACGAAGAACAAACGTCTCCGTCTCCTTCTCCTTTCCCCAGCCCCCACTCCACAGGTATTGACTTTGCGAATTAAGCAACAACATTCGCAAAGTCCAAGTGACATCAAAACACTAAATGGATTGCATGATGATGTTAATGCGGTGTACGGCATCACGTACACGTTTAATGTCCGAACATTTGTTTTTGGCATTTGCCATCCCTGCCGAGCCACCATGCAGGCATGGTCAATGGGTGATTTTTCACGTACGACCATTTAGCCATGCGAGCACCAACGAGGCATTCATTGATTTGAATCGATACAATTTGTTTGGGATCGATTGATTTAAAAATCGAACTTCATTCATGAACGTGATTTCAATGCAAAACTGGTTCGTTGTGTTTCGTTGTTTTCCTTCCTCTGCCGACACAAACGTCATGATGTCAAATTCGTTTAAATGCTTGCAGTCAGTTGATATATCTGATGTGTTTTCAGTATCCGATTTAAACACAATATTTTTAATGAAAAATCATCCATTCTGCCATTCTTCATTTTCAATATGGATAATTTGCATTTTTTGTTTCTCTCTTTTGCAATTCATTCCGTAACAAAGCTGGGATTTGTGCAGAGCAGAGTGAAAAAGCGGCACCATCAGCAGCAGCACCGAGTGAAAAATAGAAATTCTGCTGTTGCACGGAACGGCGATATTGCGTGACCCAGTAGTTTTTTAACTCAGCCATCTGGTTGACTGCAAAGCACACATCTGTGTAGTGTCCTTGGCATTTATCACACTCTGCCATTCCTTTGGCTACGGCAAAATGGCCGTGACGTTGCATCAGAATCCGAATTGAATTTATTATTCAATGATTTTTAAACAAACACACTTTGGGAAAAGTTGCAATTGAATGCCATTTGAGGCATACGCAATTGCAAATATATGCATTACAAAAGCACATGCATATTCATGAGTCGCACGGAAAAGTTCTTGCATTCAATTCTCGTAATAGTTGTCGAACGGTGAGTTGCTCGAAAAATCGACCAAAACGAATGAAGAGAACCCGGCGAGTTTCATCTTCAGTCGAAAACTTTCGAGAAAAAAAAAACAATTTTCGGCAATTTTGCTAATTGATTCGTTACTTGAATAAACGTTTTCGGGCAGCCGAATGCGAATAAATTTGACATATGTCGCTGGCAATTAATTCACATTCATAAATCACCGTGAAACTTTAAGTTGCGAAGGCGGATTGAAAGTGTTCCACATTGGATGTATCATGGCCAGCTCAAACTGTGCTTGAATTGAATGGAACCAATGATGGTGGATACAGCAGCGACATTTTTATCGGAAAGTTCATCTTTTTAATGGTCAATTCAAGTGTAGTAATTCAACGGTTGTGAATACAATAGCACAACTGCGCGCTGAAGTAACGATCGAACGGGAAATACTGTGTTTTTTCGTACATTTTGTTCGAATCGGATTCTCAATCGGGCATGCAAAATGGGGTTATTGTTGGGATGATGGAAAGAGGCGCAATCGAGAAAACCTTCATGGCGCTGGAAGCGGCCGAAGGAATGTCTCTGAGCGCCGACGATGGCAAAGAAAACTTTCAATGGGAGAGCGCATAAATTTTATTGGGAAAGAACTTCTCTCGTCGGCGAATGATTAATATAATTGACATTCCAGGCTATCGATTCGTATGCGGCTAAGCGTATCGAGAAAGAGAAACACTATTTTTTTTATGCTTCCTTTGACTCAACATTTAACTAGTTTGAGCAACTAACATGCTTGAACAACTTGGAATCGTTCAGAGGCGACAAATGAAATAAAATT